>JASDQU011102324.1:41774-61666 GCA_032191745.1 Picea mariana | reverse complement strand
AGTCTATACTTCCTGATGCGGGTGTTCATTCGTTGTAATTGAAGTTGGTGCTAGGTAGTAACTCCTTAATGTGTTTTGGTTTTGCGCACCATAGAGGTTTCCAGTTACTGGTCGTCAAGGCCATTCTATCGGGATTGTGGATGTTTTCCTTTATCCTGTAGGCATTGTTGTGTTTGTGTCAAGCGGGTAGTTTTTTCTATCTATCTTTGATTTTTGCATGTTTCACCCAGTTGCTCGATGTTCTTTTGTGTTGAGTTGTTGTTGTTTGTTTCCTGATCTGCGTGCGCGGTGGTCATCGTCAGTTGGTGTGGTTTAACTGTTGTCGTCGTTGCCTTCCTTCCTTATATATATATATATATATATATATATATATTTCCTTCATGTTTTGTCACGTGTAGTCATAACGATGGGGACGTTATAGGGAGGTAATATCGAGTACATAGGGAGGTACCCATTATTACCTCCCTAGGTATACTACAACAACCTATAGAAAAAAAGGTAGTAAAAGCTACATAAAAAGGCCATTTATGTTAGCAATATATCAAAATCAATAAACCAAAATAAAATAACAAAAAGACTAAGCCAACAAAATTAAAATTTCAAAGGTCTCAACATACATTGTTATATATTTACCATGCATCACATCAACCAAAAGGCCCCCAGACACCGCCACCACCAGGACTAGGAGGGGGAGGATCAAGACCACCCCCACCTCCAATATTGGGAGGTGGAGGATCTCCAGGACCTTTCTGAGAATCCATCTTCAAATTTTATCTCGATAAAAATAATAATATATTTCTCGACACTATTCATAGAATCAGATCTTCATTCTTTTAGTTATATATGCAAAATTGTAGATATAATGACTTATGTACATCCTTGGGAGTGACCATGACGACCGATTTTACACCCTGTATCAACTTAATATACAAGAAAAAACATGTAACATGAAAACTAATTTCACCCTTGCATGATAAGAAATACGGGGATGGTATTTGTAGTATTTATATAAAAAAATAAATTTGGTAGTATTGCAGAAGAGATACCATTCAATGGGCCTTTCTTTTTCTACTAACGATCGTTTTTCATGTTTGGTATTGATTTTTGGGTGTGTAGATCATGATTTGATAATTTTATTTTAGATCCAATTTGGCGTGCATTTATAGTGTAACTGAAAAATTGATGCCTAATAGTTAGGCAAACGTCTCTTCTTTAAGTCTATCGATGGTATATCCAGCTAATTAGGAATCGACAAATCTTTCTTTTCATAATTAGGTCATCTTTGTAAAATTCTTTAAGGTTTCCATTCAAAAACCTACACTATTCTCCATTCAATATATACAGATAATAGATATAGATATATCATAGGTATTTTAGAATTCTTATTTAGAGCTTTGAATAAGGGTAATGGGTCCTTAAAATAAATGGTCAAACTCACTCACAGAGAGTTTGGTCTCTCCCGAGGAAAAATTGTAGTTTCCTTCACACAACCAAAATTTTGAAAGAAGATGGGCTTTGTAATATCCCCAATAGAACTTGGTTGTGATATTGTGTTTTGGTTGTGTGTTTTTTTCAGTTGATTTTCAAACAATGTTTAATGCTAATTAAAACCTTCACAAATAGTTTTCCAGTAATTGACCAATGGACATTTTGTCAAACATATAACATATAACCAAAATAATAGTAAAATAAGAGAGGCAAGGTTGGAAATTTTATTATGGATAATAAACCCTAACAACAATACAATCACTATGGATTGTTATAACAACATCAATTCATTAATGAACACAAAACAAGAAAAAAAACATGAACCATGCCACTACCTCCTCTTGTGATACATCCTTCTCTAATGATTGTCCAAGCCCCTAAAACCACGAGATGGAAAACGACCCCTGTCCACTTCTAAAACACTTTTCCAACTGTCTTTTTCCATGTCCAATGGTTACTTCTCAATAGATAAGGGATTCGACACACTCAAAACCTCATGGTTTTATCCCAAAGAGAATTTGACTCCTTTATTGAGCTCTGCAGACTACAAAAGAGGTGGATTTGCTTGCACAAAGCCCTACATAGCTCCTCTGATCCTCCACGACCCAGAAATATGAGAGGATCGACCCCACGAACTGACTCTAGCAGCCCTCAAGTCACATGACTTGCAACAAAAGGGGAAGCGGCTCCTCAAGAGATCCTATTAACCTCCTAGAGTACCAACAAATCTCCAAGAACCCCACACAGTCTCCTCAAGTGAAACATGAACTACATAAAGTAGAATCGGCCCTCTAAGAGAACCACATTAACATCGTCTAATTCTCCTTGATTCCATGTCCCTACAAATAGAATAGATCGACCTCCTGAAGAAACTCTACGACCCCCCAATCAAATCAATACTCTCTAGACTGAAGACAACCTACAATAAGATGAAGCTCCAGTGGAAATCCTGAATGGATCCCCCTCTTGTCTAACTAGGGTGGATATTGCACCACCGAAACCAAACCACTAGTGGAAGGGTTTTTCAAAAACTGAGGGAAAACTTTGGCTCCAAGAGCATGCCAAATAAGAGATCAAATCATAATGAGGAAGGTGAGGTACTACCCTTCCTTTATACTTCTTCAAACCCATTCTAGATATTTCCTCCTTTGACCAAATCCTCATGACCTTTATTTCCCATGTTAATTTTCATTTAAAGATCAATAATCACTTTATAACCCCTTTTTAATGTTGGGAAATGATTACTTGGCTTGTAAGTCATTCCCTAATGCCAGAAGTGAATTTCTCATCATTCCATCCTTTAGATATTTTCATCCCGATTCCAATGAGCTATTACACAAAGGCGTTCCTTCCAACAATATGATCCAAATAACACGTTTAGTGCATTTGATTGATTTATACTCAATAATAACCCTAAATTATAGAAATCATTGAAATGCCATGGAACCAAGAGAGAATTGTGTAGAAATGATCTTGATGATAAAATATGGTCAATGGACTAGCCTGCGCCCCATATAACTCCTCCAAATTTCCCAAGCTCATTGTTATCCTCATTTTACTCCTCTGGTTAGGCTGACATAAAATCATAAGGACACCTCTTACTGTAGGGTAGGGGAATCCAGAAATGGGGATATTACAGGATTTCTCCAAATTGTAGCCCATACTAAAACAACATCCACTCTTTCAAAATTTTAATTCTAATATTGGAATTATTCTAACTAAACCCACCTTCAGAATTATAAGAGACACCTGATACTAAAAAGGTTATCCACCACTACAAGCATGAGGATTTTCCACAAAGATTCCATTGTCATCCTTGCCAATGAAAGTTTTGGCATTGTATATGAATAGTGAAAGAGACAAATTTTGCAGCTTGTTTTGTTTGTTATAAACCCAATTGCAGATATAAGAATAATCTTAAACCTAGTTGTGCAAGAGCTAAATTTTGCAGCTTGTTTTGTTTGTTATAGACCCATTGCAGATATAAGAATAATCAAAAACCTAGTTGTTAAGAAGTTAATGAATGTGCATGAGCATGAAATGACTGAATTATATGGGAATGATGTGAATCTTTGTGTAGGGCGTGTTGTGCATGAAATGAACGAGTCTAATTAATTCTCTTTATCCCTTTTCTGTTTGATTTCATTCCACATGTTCCCTACTTAACCTTCAATTTTATTCCACGTGCCTTCTCACATGAAAACTCCGCCCAACGACGTTTCTCGCATATATATATCCACCAATTTAATGTTTCCACATCCAAATGCTTGTTGGGTTTGAGGTTGTTCATGGATATGCATGGTACATAAATAATATTCTCCTCACCTTTCAACAAGCCTATTAAAAAGCGGATAAATACAAAAATGTTTCAAAAGGTGAAAAGATGAACCCTTTATACAAGTGTTGATTTAGTTCGACCTTTATACAAGTGTTGATTTTAGTTATCAAAAATTCATTCTTAGATCAATATCATAAGGTAATGGTAAAAATATAGTTAATGATGTTTTTGTTTGGTGATATTCCTTTATCACATTGGTGAATTTTGTGATTAGTTGTATTCATCGAAACAATCCCAAATTTCTCAGAGTGAGATGGTCGATTTGCTGCCCATTAGCCTACACAGGCTGCATAAGAGTACCTCATCCACAACGTTTTCGACGAGTGTTATATATATAATATAGAGAACATTGGTTGAACATATCTTGTCAAAAAATTATCCCTGCGCATCATTTACACAGCAAAACCATGCTTCTTCTTTTAATCCATTTCCCAAATCTCCATAAAGGAGAAGAACAAGCAAAAAGGACAACCAAATATGTAAGTGCGCAACTACAAAGCACCCTAAGAACATGAGAGAGAATCTTAGAAAGAGATCTAACTGGGTTATGTAAAACAATTCATGTTTCACATAAAACATTTGTACAGTAATACTTTTACATAGAAACATTAACATACAGTAGATATAAAAAACCAATATATGTACATGCCTTTCAAAACCAATAACATATATGTACATGCCTTTGATTTTTCTCTTTAACACTTGGATCAAAGTTCAAGTAAAGTATAATAGTGTAGGTACAAAGAAGATTCTATAAAGTATTTTAATTAAGTTCATCCAAAACCAACAAGGTAGTCGGTCTAGAGCCAATCTATTAAGGTTAAAACAAGGGGTGCATGGCAACACAGTCCCTGCCGAGTTAGTTGGGAAATACATGTTGAACAATGAAACTTAATATAACTAAATGCACAAGTAATGAACAGTTTTGGTCAAAAGATAATAATTGAGAGTTGTTTGTTATTCAAAATGTATAATGAACAGTGAGTTGAATGGAACTAAATCCTCATGGAACTAGGTACATTGCGAGTGTTAAATAGTACTAACTAGACATAACTCAAGCTTTAATTGATCATCCTCTAGACTATCTTGATTAATTAAATATAATCAATGAATCAATAAGAGTAAATCAATAAAAGTACAAGTGGAGAATGGAGGATTGGTGTTTATTGTTCAATATTTTTATTTGTTTAAATTATTTTTATGTTTCATAATTTAATTTAAGGGTAGGAATTAATAATTGATTTACAATTATTAATTTAAAATTTATCAATTTTATTATTAATTAGAATTTTATTAATTTTATTTAAATAGAATTTAAAGTAAATTTAAAATTGAAAATAAATTAATAAATTGTTTTTTTAATTTAATAAAATTTATTTTATGAATATTATAATTATATTTAATGGATAGAATTTTAGTAATAAGAAAATTGATTATAAAAATTAAAAAAATTAACTCATTTCAAAACACTCTTTTCACAATTTTTACAATACAATGTATCATAACCAATTTAAAAATAAACAAAAGAATGAATTTAGCTAAAATTTTATCCAACTTAAAAAAAAAAATGAATTTATGTTTTACGTTAATAACATGTGTTTCCTCCTTGAAGGTCACATGTTCAAATCTAAAAGGGTAGGGTATCTACACATTTCCATCCTTGTTGATATATTCATTAACATCTTTAAAACAAAATCGTAAGTTAAAGATAATACATTTCATTATATAGTTTAACATAGCATGTATATCAGTTTTTGAGTTTAAGATGATTTATTCTTTCTCTTTTCAAAATGTACAATTTTTTTTATCAATTTGAGATTGTAAGAGATCCTTATCAAAATAATGAATCAACTTCAAATAAAATCACTTTATTTGCAATATCTTTATGAGCCCATTAACAACATAGTATGAAAACTTCTCTTAAAGTACTTCGACATTCCCATTCACCAACTTAGAAAGTATCCTAGTTTTAATTATTACATTTCATGTTATCGATTTAACATTTAAATAAACTAAACCATAAATTAAATAAATTATTCTAAATAATATTATAATGAAGTAAAGTGAAGTGAAATCACTCAAATACACTACTTTAATGTACTTGAAAGGTCCATTTACCAGTATTTAAAGTTGTTTTTTATGGTTACTAATCCTACAACTAAAAAGCTGTATAGAGATGTTATTTTATTAGTCCCTGCTAGAGGGACTATAGCAATGAGTTCATGCTGACTCTATATTAGTTTTGTTTGATTGTCAAAAAAATGTATATTTTTCAAAGTTTTACCTAATAGTTTGTATTTTTTAAATTAAATAATAAGATTAATATTCTTTGTTTGCATTTCTATTGGACATGAAATTGAGGGTCTTATTCCAAATGTGATGGTGAGGTTATGGGGTTTTTCGATGATTAGACATGACAATTAAGTGTTTTTCAGTGTCGTATGATACTTCAACGTGAAAAATAGTTTGGATAACCGCCAATTTAATATGTGGAATCTGTTGTCTGGTGGAGTACATTAAAGTCTAAAGTAATGAGAATAATTCCCCTACAGTGAGCCATCATTTCATATCCATTTATGTTAAAACCATGTATCATATTTCCTAAGAATAAGATGAGGTTTCCATGAGAAAGTTTGATCATAGATCGTGGGTTCGACTCTCCTAGGCATTTCAGTTCTCAATGGTAAGCAACCATTTGGGCTTCGATATTTAGGCTAAATCAACAATTATTAGTCTTGGATGTCTATAACTAGGAGGAATCCGTGACTGAAGGTATCGTTCTATGTTATTTTTGTCTCGCAGGTGTTGGATTTTCCAGAGGATACTGACATGGTAGTGATCGAGCAGTACGAAGTGCTGGACATGGTGTTATGGTTCTAGCATTGTTGTCAAAGAGGGACAAAATGATTAATGCTGGGCATGGTATTATGTTATTGTCATTATTAAGAAGATCAATATGTCTGTGAGATACTAAATCTCAGGAGAGATAACATAGTAGGTTGCACAAAAGACATAGTGCGAGGAACAAAGGATTCCCTCATATTACCAGATCATATCTAAGGTGGATCAATGAAGAAAAATATCAAGAGAGAAGGTGCAGTTGAGTGATGAAGAAACAAAGTTTTGCAATTAAGGAAATCTACGAAAAGGATTGTGGAGTAATCATGATTGTTCCCTTTTGAATTTTAGGAGTAATCACAACCATTGAATCGAGGAGGAATCATGTCTAGTAATGTAGTTTTTGGGACAATTCAGGACTTTCAAATCTAGGGGAATTCATAGGTTAGAAATAATTAAATCTCAACCATAAGATTTGAAGTAACAATATTATGGACCATTGTATCAAGTAGTAAATACAGAACTTCGACACTTCACCACTTTGGTGAACATTGGAGACAAGACAGGATCACGAAGTCATGAAATCCTGCCAATTGTTAGATCAAGGAGGGTCTTCAGGTGAATTCTCAACCATCAGATCGATTTTAGTGGAAGGATAGGATAAGTGTGGACAAAGGCACGAAGTCCCAGAAGAAAAAAAGATCGTTTGATCAAGACAAGGGAAGATCTATGATGGTATATCTATTCGATGCTTCGACAATAAATGGATGTATAAAGGAGCCATAATATCCCAGATTCCAGGAATCACTAAAATATCTCTAGGCATCTGATCAAGAATGAGCTTCGGATAATGAAGATTCCCCTAGACCATTTGATTATGCGAGAGATGGAATAGTCAGCCCGACGTTGACCACTCTAGGATTATGAAGAGTCCCAAACAACTAAAACTCATGAAGCCATGAAGTGAAAAGCCATGATCTAGGAGGGAGACATGTGGTAGAAGACAAACATGACACGTGGCCCAATGAACTAGTTAAAAGTGTCAAGGTGTAGTTGGCACATTAGGTATACGAAATTCATGAATCAAGGTGACACATGGTAGCCACTCAGCCAATTCCATTTCAACAGTGATGTTAGCAAGACACATCACTCTGGGATTACAGCCTCTTGGGATGTTCAACTTCTCCTACTAGAAAAATTCCTGAAGCATCAAAGGGTGAAGTTGTGAACTAATGTTGGTCATTGATTTAATATTATTCAGTCTCTCTCATGACTATTAGATCAAGCATAGTGGAAGGATAGGGTAAGACCGATGGTAAGTGGTCATCCGTACTTTATGACCTATTCGGTATGTAAACACTCTGGGGGATTGAACTACTTCATAGTTTGAGTATCCTGGAGTCCCAGAGTCACGAATAGCCAAATACTCGGAGAGTGAGAGCTCATTTGTGCCTAAGTATACAGTCCTAGATCTTGGACATGTGAAGGTTATCAAGGAGGTAGTGTTGATACACCCTTCGATGGAATTTGGTCTGGGAGAGATGGAAGAATGCAAAGTACAAAGTCCTGAAACACCTAAGTTTTGAAGTGAATGAGAACCATCCACTCAAATTCAGATTAAGTCTTGGTCGTTGATTTTTTTTATCCTCCAGATAAGAAAGAATTGTCCATTGAAAGAGATTAAATTCACACCATCAGATCAAGATCAAATAGAAGGAAATCAACAGATGATATTGAACCTTCCATAATAAAGCCTCATATGTATTCACCCTCGGTCATAGGTCGAGGTCATATGTAAAGTGGTGATGAGTTAAAGGGCCAATTGAGTTAACACCTGGTCATGATATATGGGCACTTAGTGAAATGAAGTACATATGGGATAAAACATAAAACAAGCCCCAGGCCTTATGCATCTAGTTGTTGGTCACATCATTTTGGTCATATGAAAAACAAAGGGGATTCACAAGCTAGCACTTGTCCATTTCAGCTAAAAGAAAATGCACCAGATAGCGGAGTAAAAGATTGATTGTGATCTATTGGAGAACTAGGGTTGCAGCATAAGAATGGGAATGATATAAGGAGTTGATCCATACCTGTGATCAACTCATGAGGATGAATCAAGATTAATTAGACTGAGAAACTTACATGATAAATTGATGAATAAAAAGAGAAACTTATTTATGTTAAAATTAAATGAAGAGGTGCAATGTTTCATGTCAAAAGAAACAATGGTTCAATCCTATACCTATTGAAATACTATATAAATAGAAAGGTATGGTGAAAGAAGTGTGTATTTGCAGTTGATATCAGAATATCAAAAGCAAAAGCAGAGTCCAAGACGGAAAGATGAAGATACTTATGCATTGACGGTGGAAGGGAGGATCAAGGAAGGATTCATATCCTTTACTAAGTAAAAGTGTGAAAACGAGGAGTTGGTGCTTCCTAGGGTTGGTGCCCTACACAGGGAGTTGGTGCTTCCTAGGGTTGGTGCCCTGAAGAAGGGGATTTGTGTCTCCAAGATTTGGAGCTCTAAAGAGGATTGGTGTCCTTCACAATCTCAAATTATTCTTTATTAGTATTTTAATTGTTATTAATTATATTTATATAATTGATTTTAAATACAAGTCCATTGTTGATCTATTGTGGTGATTAATAAAATAACAAAGTAATTACTAATTTTTTTAAAAGGTGATATTGATTCAACCCTCACCCTCTCTTAGTATTTCTAACAATTGGTATCAAAGCTAGTGCCTTCAACACAGTCTAATAACTGAAAGGTAGATCCTGAAATAAATGGATCAGCAAGAGGGAATGTCTTCCAACAAAGCACCATTGTTTAGAGGATATGATTATGCTCTCTAGAAAACAAGAATGAAAAGCTACATGTTGGATCTTGGTTTTGATGTTTGGAAATCTATAGTATATGGTTACATTACACCAGCTACTCCACCCACACATACTACAAAAAATAATATTTTCATTGACAACGCAAGAGTAGTTAATTCCATTCTAGGAGTATTAACAAATCCTATATTTTTGAAGGTAATGCATTGTAAGTCATCTAAGCAGATTTGGGACAAACTGGAGGTTATATATGAAGGAGATATCAAATTCAAGGAAGCTAAAATACAAACCTACAGAGCTCAGTTTGAAAATTTGAAGATGAAAGAAGAAGAGAACATTGTTGAATACCTTCATAGAGTACATGAGATAGTTAATTCAATCATAGCAACAAGAGAAGAACTCTTAGAAAAAACTATTGTACAAAATATCTTAAGGGTATGATGCCAAGATTTCCACAATTGAATATAGACCAGAGTCTCATAAGATCATTGTAGATCAACTCCGTGGAATTCTTACTACATGTGAGATGAGGACAAGGCAAGAAAAACCATCAAAAGGAGAAACAAACTTTAAGGATTCTAAAAAGAAGAATCGGGAAAATATTTATAATAAAGATCAATCAGACATATCAGATGTAGAAGAGGCCAACTTTATAAAGAAACTCTAGAAAGGATTTGGAAAATATAAAGGAAATTTACCCTTCAAATGTTTCAACTGTGGCAGAATCAGACACTTTTCTAATAAATGTCCATATCCCAAACAGGAGGATATTGATGAAGAAGAAACCCACAACCTGAAAGACTAATACAACAAGAAATTTTATAAGAAAAATAAAAAATTTTACTCCAAAGAAGAAATTAGCTCTTCATATATGAGTGAAGATGAAGATTCAGAGCTTCTTTTTATGGGAATGAACACTCAAAATAATAATATAGATGATGAAGAAAAATCTGAAATTGAAAGAGAAGTATATCTAGAAGAAGAACTGATTAGTGCTCTGGAGGAACTAAAAATGTATAAAAAGAAGAACAAGCTACTTAGGACACAACTTCAAGACTTTGAAGAATTACATCAATCAAGAGAAATAGATGCATCAAGAACCATCAAGAAATCAGAGAGATCATCTGTGTTTTGAAGTCCCATCTCCTAGAAGATAAAATAATAGAAGAAGTCATTCTAAAACAACTCAATAATAGAGAACAAGTATGTGAGAATATAGAAGATGAGATTGAGTTTCTAAAAAGTGAAACTGAAAAAGAAAAGGAGGGATCAAATTTTGAAAATAGTTCAAAAATATTGGATGACATTCTTAGCAGTCAAAGATCATCAAATGATAAGACAGGACTGGGATATGATCCCTCTACAGAAAAGAAGAATGAAAGACAACAAATCAACTATGCAGATGCTCTTAAGAAGTCCATAAGGAGAGAAGAAAATAAGGAGAGGACAATACCATTGAAAATTGTCCTAAATAAATAGAAATATTCACTCCCTACTAAAGAAAAAAATGGAAGAATAGAGTCATCAGAAGAAATCCCTCTAACATAAATCAATATATCTTCCTTGGATATTTCTATTCCTGCAACAATTATGAAAATAAAGAAGTACATTGTAAATCTTATAGAAAGTACAATCCAAGAAATGTTCAAAGATATGAAAACAATAAGAATAATGCAGAAAGAAGAAATTATAACTCATTCTCACTCTTGCAAAACTTCAATATTGAATGCAAAAAATAAAAAAATTATGTTCATAAGGCCAGTGAATGTAGATTTCCAAAGTATTCCATGAAAGCAAGCATCTCCATAATTAAGAAAAATTATAAGAAGATATGGAGAAGAAAAGATATAGTACAAAGGAAGAAAAATGATGAAGATATTACACCTGAAATTAATAAAATTGAATATAAAAGAATGATAGGTGAAGTGTCTGATAAGACATATGAAAATCATAGTTATGCATATAAAGTGGATTAAACTTAAGAAAAGAAAACTCCTAAAGAAAAAACTGATACAATTACAAAACCTAATAATTTTCTGCAAGTAGATTATCCATTACCCAACAAATGGAAAATGAAAAAAGGTAATTTTCAAGAAAAAGATGAAGAAGCTTATGTTGCACAAAACAATGATGATGATGATGAAATTTCAAGAGGAGATCAACCGGAAGAATTGAGAGATGATGATCTTGGGAATTTTTAAACATATTTTGATGATCTATAAAACTCCTCATCAACAAAAATATAAACAAAACATCAACAAAAATATAAACAAAAGAAAGGAAGGAGGAATTAGGGAAGACTTAAGATTGTTCATGTTGATACCCCTATGAGTATTGAATCATAAAAGAATGAAGAGGCTCAATAGATAACTAGAATCAATGAAACAAGCATGGTTTGATGAGTTTTCACCTGCCAGCCAAGGAATAGTGTCAGTTATGTATTCTCTCGGTGGAGTTATGTGAATGGTTTCTAAGGAAGTTATGTCATGGTACATGGCTGGTACATATGTGAGATCCATTGATATATCTTATGATAGAGGCATATCATGTGTGATATGACACTTGTTTAAGGCACATTTTTGGTACATGGATAGAGGCACTTGTTGATGATCCTGATATGCTTGGAACATATTCTTGACATATATTTTTCTTCATGGTTGATACATGAGATAGTATGTATGATTGGCATACACTTGATGTATGGTATGAAATGAGTTTAGATGGTATATGCATGGACAAGTCCAAGGATCATTATAGGAAGAGAAGATAATTCTTGAGCACTTGATCTATATTCCAGTACAACAATTCTATATTGAAGCAGAATGCAATGGTAGCATATTATTCATATTGCAGAGAACATAGAGGGATAAATACCCACAAGGGGAGTTATTCTTCTTCCCATGATTGGTTGCAACAACATTATTCCATGTGGATAGATGCCACTAGAATTTCCTTAGAGTGATATCCCTTGTTCACAGGGGGTGATATTCATAGACAGGGGGGGCATCACCTCATGGGGAGTGTCACCCTAAAGGGAGCAAGGAAACATCATTTTTTGTCATTGATGTCAAATGGGGAGAATGATCAACCAAATCTAGTTAAGATTGAAAAAGGGGTTTTACTATGTTTCCATCAATGCCAAAGGGGGGTAATGTCGGACATGGTGTTATGGTGTTGGCATTGATGTCAAAAGGGTCCAAAATGATCAATGTTGGACATGGTTTTATGGTATTTTCATTATCAAAAATATCAATATGTCTTTGAGATACTAAATCTCGGGAGATATAACATAGTAGGTTGTGCAGAAGACATAGCATGAGGAACAGAGGACTCCCTCATATTACCAGATCATCTCTAAGGTGGATCAATGCAGAAACAGATCAGGAGAGAAGGAGCGATTGAGTGAAGTGAAAACATAGTTTTGCAATTAAGTAAATCTACACAAAGGATTGTGGAGTAATCGTAATCGTTCCCTTTTGAATTTTGGGAGTAATCACAACCATTGAATCGAGGAGGAATCCTTTATGTTGATGTAGTTTTTGGGACAATTCAGGACTGTCAGATAGAGGGGAAGTCAAAGTTTAGGAATAATTAAATCTCAACCGTCAGATCTGGAGTAGTAGCATTATGGACCATTGGATCAAGTAGAAGATAAAGTGCTAGCGGGGAAAATCCCCATATTACTATACTAGGTCGAAATATAAGCAGAGCACTGACATTCCTTAAAATACAGCCCTAATCCTAATTTATCCCAAAACTATCCAAACAAAAAGACAAAAGAGAATAAGGAAGATTAGTACCTGTACCTTAGGCCCTAACGTCCGATGTAGACTTCCTTTAACTTTGTAGCTCCGTGAGTTGCGGGTCTCCTCCAAAAGTTTACCTGCAAGAACACTTGGGAAAACAATGCTACAAATATACAATCTCTACTTATCAATGTTATCATTCATATATAAACATAGACAGATTAATCAATAAAGATATCAAAACGAAATGTATTGGGATAGGAAAATAACTATTTTATTCAAACTGAAGATTAAAATATTACAACCTTCTCATCGGCTGACGCTCCGTGAACGAGGTCTAGGATCCTCTTACTACTGCTCCAAGTGCATCATTCCCATACTACCTCTCACAATAAACTTATCTCTTTGGGAAAAGGGAAGGGATTACATAAAGAGAAAGGGATGAAGGGGAATGCTGAGGCCAAATCTCATAAAGGTATGCAAAACTTGGGCTAGACAGGGAAGGGATTTTAGCAGCGTTTCTTTGTTCTCTTGCTTGATGCTGGAATGAGACCCCAAGACCTATTTTTATATGAAAAAAATATGTTTATTCAGTTTGGGGATGGGATACAATGGGTAAAATGGGTGGGAAACCCTTGATATCCTATAAACTCCACGAAATTCCTTGCAAAGTTTTATTTTTTGCAAATTTTGGAGGTAAACATGGGTTGTTTAGCATGGAGCCTGCGCATGTATGTGGGTTGTCTAGTATGAAACATGTGTATGTATAAGGGAAGTAGTGAAGTAGGATATGTACATGCTCCAAAGTAGTGAAGAAGGACATGTACATGATCCAAAAAAATGGTTTTTTAAGAGAGATCCTTAGCAGTAGTTTGGAAACTTGTGTAAGTAAAAAGGCCAATGCCATGTATACATAGGTAGGGAATATTAGGGCTATAACAGATGCCACCTAATGTGTGAGGTCAGAAGAGAAAATTATGGCCAAAATAAATTACAATATCTTTACTAGCGGGAAGGCACAAAGTCGAGTGATCACTGGAGCAAAGTTTGGGAGCGCATCATCTGCATAATAATAATAATATCTTCAAGGCAGACATACCCATGCTCGGGATGAACTAATCATGGCTTCCAATAAATTACATTGCATATCCATGTCATATAAATGTCTATATAAAGTGTAGCCATGAGCAATACACAACATATCTACATCTCAAAATCATTTGATAATATTCAAGTACAATATAATATGCATCTTTAAGAAGTATTGATGCTTGTGGCTAGAGATGAGGAGCTTCGTAACTCAAGAAAAAACTTCAATATCTTCAATAGCTCAGGTAGGAGTTCAATATGAGTGTAATACTTGTAAGACTCACTACTCTAAGGTATTTGTGGAAAGATTATAGGATCTCGATCATCAGGCACAAAACTTCATCGATTTTTAATCTGGACTTCACTAGAATCTCTGGATGGCTGACTCATGGAAGTCAAGAGAAAAATTGCAGAATGGTCGACTCAGGTTGGCTAAAAATTCCCTTGGACAAAAGAACGAAAAATGATCATACTTAGGCAGCATAATATTGACATAAGTCTGTGATCAAGGAGGCACTGCAAAAACTCCATATGTTTGGAAAAGTAACCAAACAGAGGAGGACACAACTCTATGTAGCGAGAACAACTTCCTAAGGTCATAATAGATCCCAAAGCATGGTGAAAAAACATAAGGATGAGTTTTTTCCAAGGGAGACTATCTTGCTTACGAAAAAATAATTGATATATCAGGTCCCCTCTTTTTCGAATATTTGATTTTTTTTATCTTTTTCAAATTTTTAACGAGATTGAAAAAGAATAAAAGAATGCTACATTACAAAGGTGGAAACAAGTGTCACGAGAAAGAAAACTAGGTCCAAGCGCATGAAACATATTGATGCTCAAGGAAAGGAGACATATGCAGGATAAGGAAACTCAGGGAAAATTCCTCCATGGGATTTTTTACGAGCCCGGAGAAGGTAAGCTCGGTGGTTTTTTCACTTTTTAGAGAGTCTGAAAAAATGTTTAAAGAACACTCCAGGGAGTTCCTTTTTCACAATTAGTCTAGTCGGTTCGAAAAAGGGTTAAACTTATACCGAAAAGACGTCTCTTCAAAACCATTTTAACAAGTGTGATTGAGACAAGATCACTTGGTGATATTTTCAATTTTAACGAGTCTGGAAAAAGCTAAACTATGGACTCACATCCTTTTTCTAGGTTTAGTATCCTTAGCCCCCAAAAATATAAAATATAACTGAGGAGAACTCTCCCAGAGAGACAAGTCTCCTAAGGCGTACCTTTTTCCCGGATAATCTATTTCCTAGAAAAAGGTTTAAACTCATGCTAAATAGATGTTCTTTCTGGACCAATTAATGAGTGTGAAAGGAACAAGGTCATTCAATTATATTTTCATATTTAGGGCGTCTGAAAAGAGATTAACTATGGACTCCGAGGGGGTTCCTTTTGTGTAAGTAATCTCCAAGGCCCAAAAAAGAGATAAACCATAACCAAGGAGAATGTTTATTTTTCAAAAATTTAGTCCCACAAGCCCGAAAACGAATTAAACTTACGCCCAAGAATACTCTCCTAGCGAACCAAATTTCCTAGGGTATACATTTATTCATAAAATTAGTCGTCTGGACCGAAAAGGGGTAAACTACCGCCCAAAATATGTTCCTTCAAATTTGAGTTTGTGGAGCGTGAAGGACAGCAAGATCATTCAGAAATATTTTCAATTTTTGAGAGTTTGAAAAGGGCTTAAAGAAGACTCTAGGGGGGCTTCTTTTCTCAACTAATCCACAAGATATCGAAAAGAATAAATGTAGTCTTGTTGGATGTTGCTTTCAAAATTTAAGTGAGTTTGAAAGAAAACAAACCATGCTTGTTAGGGATTCCCATGGGTAAGGCCAAGAATGATGACTATAAATAAGAATGAGACTTCAATATGTAATCATGGTGGGACTAACAAGGACTCACAAGCTTATATACAAAACTCATGGCATGGACGCCAAAATGCAGAAAAGGATCTACCTAGGGAATACATGTAGAGGTAGGCTCTACCACCTAATTATGACACTTCTAAAGCATCTAAGAAGGTTTCGTGTCGTACTTCAATGGGATCGATCCTATGGAAAAGTGGAAAAGTCAACAATATGCAGAATATGGGTAGTGAAAACCTAACCTATATGCAAAAGTTAAAAAAATGACTTTTACCATGAGATGATATAGGTGTAACCCATCTCAATAAAATCACCAAACCAAAAGGACAAATCCATCAAAATGACCCAAAGATAACTCAAAAGAGAACTCATCCACCAAGTCATGAAAAATTAAAAAGGGGACCAAATTAGGGAAAAAAGGGACAAAAAAGTCTATAAATAGAGGTGGACAACCCATTTTTACCATCGCAATTTGGAAAATAACAAAAAGGTCAAAATCCCCCTTTCTCAAAACATGAATTCAAGGAGCTATAGTGGACGAAAAACCCTCACACTTGGACCGAGTAAGTATAAACCAATCCATCACTCATTTTAATTCATTTATGTATGTTTAATTTTGTGTTTAGGAGCCACACGCCCTTGAAAAGGGTCACGAATGAGTGTATGTGGGTTGTCCACACTCAACCTGTGTATGTACATAGCCAGAGTAATAATCAACCCATGCACATACACAATTGTCCTAAAGACAGCCCGCGTACTCCCTCTTTAAAGTTCAAAAAATAAAACAATTAAATACTAAAACCTCTCCAACATGTGTGTGACAGGATGTATGTTCATTGGAGAGAAATGGAACATGAGGAACTAGATGTTTTGGTCGAGGAGGATCCCAGGGCCATTGCTATGCTAAAATAGTGTGGCTTATGGAAATTTTTCCAGTGTCTGTTCATGAGGGCACAAACAAGGTTTCTCAATGCTTTGGTAGAGTATTGGCACCCTGATGAAGAGGAGTTTATGATGGAGGGTCAATCATTGAATCTGACCACAAAGGATATCTATTTCTTGACTGACCTCTCTAGGAGAGGGGAACTGATCAACTTGAGGACCTTTCCTATGGGGTCGTATAGCATCGAAGATTACATCGCGATGTATTGTGAGGCTGGTACCGACAAAAGTAGGTTCTTAGGCACCAATTCACAAGATTACCATCCTCTCTCTTTGCATTGTTTTATTTATGATCAGGCGGATTACAGGATCCGCAAAACTCCATCAGGCCTCCTGTGCACAGATGCTCTATTCATTTTAGTGCTTAGAGGATGCTATTTTTTACTGGAGTACTTCCATGCTAACATGCATGAAGAAACAACTTACAGACTGTCATAGGTGAAAAAACAAGAACTTTGGGTTTGACACATTTTTATTCTCCTTCGAGAGAGAGAGTGCCTAGTCTCAGCGTGAGAGAGACGGTACGAGGGCATATTTCCTCCTTCCCATCATTGTGCACGTGGGAAGTTTTGTTTCCTAGACAAGGTGGAGGAAGAACCCAAAAGGCGTTTGATGATAAATTCTTTGACTGGTGGGCTCATCATATTTCAATCATAAGGGATTATCCCTATGCAGGTATTAGTTTCCTGAGAGACCCTGACATGCCTGTGCCCCCTGGCAAGGAGTGCGACGAGATAGGTAACACATTTTTAAAAGTTATTAAATTTTTAAATTTATATATATATTATCCTTTTTATGTGTATGTCAGAGTACTAACTTAAATATCTGTTATATACATATGTGGTACATGCTCGACCAGCAGACTTCGTCAGGACCAAGCATCATCCTCAACCAGAGGCCAGAGTAGCAGGAGCAGGAGGACCAACAACTGCAGGAGGACCCCTAGTCGAAGAGGCTGAGAGAGTGTTGCGACGATTAGAGAGAAACCTCATGGCTCTCACTCATGAATTACCCATGGAAGAGATCGAGGACCTTCCCCAAGCTAGGCAGCCTATTAAGCCCTAATATTGGCTCATTACCCCTTAATTGGGGCATATTATATTCGTAATGTTATTTTATTTATGTTTGCTTTAGGCCATTAGTTGTAATTATACCTCCTAGTCTCCTATATATACCAAAGAGACATTTTCATTTTGAATCATATTGTACTTGAACATTTAAGTAGGGTAAAAGGAGGTTGCCCCCTTGAAGAGGATTATTATCTAAAATTATCTCTTTTTCAAGGCGTTGAGTACTTTTTCTGAGGTTTTTCTATGCTATATTGATATTTGGTTCTTAACATATGGTATTAGAGCTCAAGGTCTTGGGGTTTCACTGCTACATCTGAGACACCTTAGCATTTTCGCTATAACCTTTTTTCTACAATGTTTCAAAAGGAACGGCTTGGATGATATTTAGTAGATAGATCAAGGTACACTAGGTTCAAAATTCATCTCCTGAGGCCTTATACTTTCAGAGACACAACCTGTACAATATAGGGTTATGGAATCATCCTGAACTGAGTCATTGCGGAATTTTCGCTATAAAAACATTTATGTAAAGTTTCAAACCCTAAAATCCAGAGGATATTTATAGAAATTAGTAAGGTATTTGTGGTAAAACGTTCAGCTTCTGGGTCATCTTAAATTTGTAGATACACCCTGTGTAAGATAGGGTATCTGACTAGTCCTATTGACTAGTCTCAAGAAGGTGTTCCAAGGCACACTATACAAGTGAGATCTCCTGGAAAGGCCAAAAATTGGCAATTCTTGGGGAATTTACCGTAAATTCCACTTGGCACATCCAATTTTGATCAGACCTATGGCATTGCAGAGAAGAAATATCAGAGAACTACATAAGAGAAAGTTTCATACCCAGAAGGGCCGAAACTTGGGAGATACAACAGAAGAAAGATTGTCTAGCAGAACCACCTCAAAATCAAGGTTCAAAAGTGATACTTGGCCAACATGCCACCCAAAAAGGGAAATTCTACACCAAATAAGCCTCTAGACAATCCTACTTGGACTCTTGATTAAGGTGAAGAAATGCATAGGGACATAAATGATTTACAAAAGAAGATAGTAACAAAAGATGAACTACAAGAGATAATGGAGGGTTTAAAAGGGGAGATCATGAAAGCATTGAAAAAATTTGTAATAGAGAAGACACCTGAAAGTGAAAATGCATCCCATGAAATTAATGATGAGGACACAAGGAAGGTGAATCAAGAATGGAAAAACTCCAACTTTGGTTTGAAGACCAAACACTTTCCTAAGATTGATATGAGGAAGTTTGATGGAAAGGACCCAATCACATGGATACTTCAGATGGAGCAATTCTTTGATCTCCATAATGTGCCACATACACAAAAGGTACAAATTTCTTCTTTATATTTAGAACCTAATCAATTTGTATGGTATTGATGGCTTTGTTCTCGCAAATCACTCGTCACTTGGACAATTTTCATGGAAGAAATGATAGCACACTATGAGGATACAAGGAGAGATACCTTCTTTAGCCAATTGATAAATCTCAAGCAATAGGGTTCAGTTACCGAGCACATTGAGAACTTCCAAATATTGAATATAAAGGTAACCGATATTCTAGATGAGCACTTGATTGATGTATTCATAGGAACTTTAAAGGATAACATTCAACATGAGGTTCGCCTTTGGGAACCCAAATCATTGG
>JASDQU011102324.1:22931-41179 GCA_032191745.1 Picea mariana | reverse complement strand
ACTGCTCCAATGGCTTCAGAATGTCCAAAAACCCCTAGCTGGTCCTTTTCGGCACCTCGTTTGGCCAAAAATTGAAGAAGTTAGGATTCCTGGAAGTCCCCCCTTCAAGCTTGTTGTCTCTGCATCTACAAATTGCACCTCCCATGGCTCAACCTATCCCACACGCAATTTAAAGCGTAAAAACCTAGCACCGGACGCAATTGCACAAACAGTGTGAACTGTAGGACGGTTACGGGCGCACCTAGCCCTTAACCACCAAGGCCGAAGTCATATGGGCATGCGACCATGCGCATTTTCAAATAGGGCTCCGTCCCATAGGCAAATAGCAACGTAACAAGTGGCGGGTCATTCAACCATTTAAACCACAAATCAAAACCAAAACACATGTGCCAACCTTTGCATTGGGGTCATATGATATGATAGACACGACTGCGAGCTGGGGCTAAGCCCCGGCCCGGACCCCCTGCCGACCATACATAAAGTTTAATTCAAATGGATTTAAACCCACATATATAACAAGGAACAAAGTGGGGTGTGTTGGCAGCGCATACTATGCCAAGGCTTTACATGATTGTGGAGGTCACGGGGTCAAACCCAGTGGACTCCAATAAATTTTAAACGAGCAACCAATAAAATGGTGCCACGTGGCGGCCCATGACTGGGCCATGTGGCACCATACAAACAACCACAATCTGCCACATGTCACAATACCATTCGTCCAAACCTGCCAACTATGCCACTCATCTCTGCCACGTGTCGTACAGACTGCCACGTCAGCAGCCGTACGGACTGTACAGTCAACACCCCATTTTTTTGCTTGTTTGTCCTTTTGAACAGAACGCAATATCTCTCGCTCTCGACGTTCGTTTGAACCCAAATGAGTTGCGTTGGGTTCGCAACGACAAGACCTACGCTCTCGTTCGATTTGAAGTGATTCCGAGCACTTTGAATTTTTGAGCAAAATTTGATCCCCTGATCAGTATAAATAGACCATCTCATAGGTAGACATACTCAGAATCTGAATGAGCATGGCCGCTAAACAATACACTGTGGATCCATGATATGAAATGCTAGACCATGGCCACAAAAGAATACATAGTGGATCCATGTCATTAATAAGATCATAATCATGATACAATACAATGTGGATCTACATCATGAACCCAATGATACCTGCCAACAAATATAATGTGGATCTATGAAACAACATATAGATATTAGGAAGACAACAAGCATTGAGGGAACCCCCGAATTGTTCAAAGTACTCATATACAAGTGATATACTCCATCACAACTTGGGAGGGGATGTTGTAAAAGAAGGATATGGCCCAAACCCAAGGTCTTTGTCCCAAACCCTGATGGTACAAATATACAACATGCGAATAAATGAGTTGATGTTGAGTATGGTAGAAAACGTCTGATTATCGATCATTGATGTATACCATTGACAAACATGAGGGAACCCACCGATGATAAATATGGACCCCAAGGTACCTAGTACAATCTAGAAAGTGTAAATAGATGGGCTGGTGTCGAACACTTGTAGAATCAATCAATCAAGAGTCAATGATGTAAACCCATTGTCAATCAAAAGGATGCATTTCACTAAGGAGTGCAAGCTCCAAGGTCCTATATGGTTTCTAGATCCCTCTTCTAGATAATGTGTTGAATTCAATAGGAATAAATTCATATAAGGAGGGACTTGATGTATCCCCCATCAATCGACATGAAACATACACCGAGAGATGATGTGAAGAGAGAGTATCACTAAGTACAACTATCACAAGGATGGTAGACTCAGAAAGTCAAAAAAATCATAGATAGTCGACTCAATATTAAATTCCCTTGAACATACAGCACCACACAACGATGACTTGGAAGCGAGACACAAAAGATGGATGAATAGAGTGCAACAACGTAGGAGGAATCAAAGCACTCTCCATAATGAATAGAAGAGTAATCAGTCGAAGGAGTATCTCTAACTCATATTACTGGGATGGATCCTAGGCAAGATAAAACCCAACTGTATGATAAGGACTGAAATAGGTGCCATGTTCAAGGGTGACTCGACGGGCGCTACCTTTTTGAGAATAAATGGTTGGTGAAAAACCCCCACTCTTTTTTTTTATTATTTTGTATATATGTTTTGTCTCCTCCATGGTTTAATGAGCATGAAAGAATGATGAAAGTATTCTCAATCTCCTTCATGGTTTAACTACCATGAAATAATGACACAAGCAAGCTTGATTTGTCTTTTTCATTCAGTTTTAACGAGCCCGAAAAATAGATAAAAGTGTACTCGATAGTGTATTTTTTGTGTCCTAGTACGAGTCTGAAAAAGAGATAAAAGTATACTTGAAGAGAGAGAACGAGTGACTTAAAAACATTCTCCTATGTTCCAAGCTGATGGAACTGACCTAAGCAATGAGGAATGCAAATGATATTGGCAAGTGATATCCACTCTTAGTAGTTGTTCTCTCCGTGGGTGGATGCAATACGAAGGCCAAATAATGAAAGCAGAAAATGGTCAAGGCTACTACATAGAGGTAAGTGGGATATGGGAAACTAAGAGTGCATCAAGGAGATCATGATGCAAGAAAAAAATTCATAGGAAACCATTAAGAAATAATAAAAATGTGTTCGGGAACCCATAGGGGATGTGGCCAAAATATAGACAAAGAGATAAAAATAAGGCTCAATCTTCAAGTCATGATGGGGATAAAAGGGGGGCTCTCGGGCCTACGGGAAAACCACAGCATGGGAACCGAATGGAAATCTAGGTGCTAACTAGGGCACCCATGAAGGGTATACACTACTGAACTAGGTATGACGTGCAAAAGGAGTGGCTAGTCTCGCAACCGGTCATGTTCGAACCTAAGGCATAATGCTGACAACATGGATGGTTAATAATACAAGCAAAAAATGCAAGGAAAAACCTATCCTTATAAGCTAGTTTAGAACCACATACCTCAAGTTCAGTAGAATTCACCATTTTCATAAAAATTATGCGTAATCCTATCAACACATGTAAATTAGATTCTGGGGTCAAAACGCATAGTGAAATCTCAAAAAATAAAATATTTTTGGATTTTTTGGATATGATATATGCAACACAAAAACACTCACACCACACACCTATGTACAAGGCACTATGCATCTTGATTCTTTATGCCAAGTAGATCCCATTGCTAGGATAATGCCAAAGGTCTTTTTCATAATCGATGAACTCATGATCCAATGTTGGCATCATATGGATTACCATACTAGGGCCATGCCACATAGGAATGAATCTCTGCAGTCAAAGATACTCATCATGAGTGGTTTCATGAGATACAATAGCTCCTTGATGGGACCCATCAAGACATGAAGGAGGTACAAAACACAAATCTTTGATGGAAGGCGAAGTAGAGAATTCGATGGAAAGTTTCGAAAAAGATAACCAGGGAAAAAAAGGGTCAAGACTAGGAGGGTTACTAGATGCCCCAACAAATTCCCCCAGTCTCGAATCTAAACTCATCATGCTAACTCTCATGGGTTCTAAATCAGGATAAGATTATGGATGCATCATCTCATCCTTTGGATTTTCTATGGAGGCCATGACTTCCAAGATGGCCTCTTATGAAGGCAACTCAATATCTAGGAAATCTTGTGAATGCGGAGAGTCAACAACCCATTTAGGAAGAGTAGGCTGATCACACTCCATATGAGGATGAAGTTTTTGACCTGTATTCAGATGTTGATGGGATTGTCGGATCGACAATATCAACCACATTGAGTGGCATGGATGCTCCATATGAATCAACATCCTCGGGACGAGGTAACACCCAAGGATCAAAAGACCCAAGGGATCCACTGGTAAATGATGAAATCATGTTGATAGGAGGTACTTTGGAAGTGGGAGATGGTGAGGGAAGGGGAAATATTCCCATTAATGAAGGATATTTGAAAATCTCCGCATCGACGTTCATATAACACTGCATGGTATCACCAACAAATGGTACATTAGACCTCGTATTGGATCTAGGGCATGGGGTTAATGTGACCTGATCAATCGTAAAAATTTTCCCTTGATGAGGGAAGCATAGGACCCTAAAGACCGATGATACAATTGCATTCATCTCATAGAACCAAGTATTCATGAGTAACAAATTATACTCAAGAGGTGCATCGACAATCTCCACATCAAAAGAGATGGTCTTACCACCTAACTCTATGGTTAAGGTGGTGATTATCCCATGGGGTTGGAACATGTGTATGTCGAATGATTTCAATAGTGTTGTAGATGTGTTGAGCTTAGGAGAACGAAGGGCCTTCCAACAATAATTAGACATGATGCAAGTCGAGGTTCCTTCATCCACCAATGTCTGGTAGATGTTTTTCTCCAACGAATGTACTATGATATGAAAGGTGACCTGATGGGAGAGCCTATGAGTAATCTGAGAAGAATCAAAGGTCATCAAACTAACCTCTGAGGGATCAACCCCACCTATGGTAGATAACAAGGATTTTTGTTGCGTTGGGAAGCTTTGGAGAACTTCAAGCATAGATATGGAACATGGTGCCTAGGCCAATTCTTCCACAATATTGTAGTTGTGGGTGGCATGTGTTTTTGGATAATGTGTCATGCATCGAAGAAAACCCTTTGGGGGGAGAAGAAATGTGTCAAAATGTGGATTCTCAATATGCAGAGGGCCACCAAGCCAGGAAGAAGATATTGCTTCTAGCACAGCATGAGACAGATCGAGAATGTCGTAATTCTTGGCTTGCATTTACAAATTGACCATTTTGTAACACATGAAAATGACAACATTCGAGGAATACCCCTCATGGTGAAGGGTACCTTCCATACCCCCTTGCAGAGGGGCATGATTTTTGGAAACCATGTTTTGAGGTTGAGGGGTGAAAGGATGGGTTAAGACAATAAACTATTAGGGGGCCCACTGTTATGCCAAAAATCTATGGACCCCACTCATGTATTTGATAAAAAATGTGAGTGGAAAACTCTTGATGCAATGAATTCAAGAGCTCAGCTCCTATCTCATATTGTATGGGTAATTGGTGATGTGTTAAGAACGTCATTATCAGGTCGTTGAAAATTTTAAAGGAATTTCCTTCTAATTCAATGTACCATTTGGTGGTAGCTACGGTCAGGGATCTCTGGAAAAGACGGAGCCTCACACTATCATCCATCAATGAGTTGGATGAACACCATAAGTGGTATGTCATGATGTGTGTGGAGGGGTCCTCTCCTGGCTTGCCGTCGAACTTTTGGATATCATATGGAAACTTGGAAGGCGTTGTTGGCCATGATGGGTAATGGGAAATAGGGTCATTTCTTAAACCTGACAAATCCGGTAAATTTAACATTACGAGGAAAGGAAACAGTGCAAATGAATACTAGGAGGGAGGTGAAGTCTCTTATTTCCTAGATGGAACTTGTGATCCCTCTATATTTCTACTGTTGGAGGGTTGGGGAGCTATTGGAGAGTGAGTTCCTCCAAGAATGGTGATACTTCCAAGAGCATGAATTCTCCCAGAACCAAATATTCCTCGAAGTGGGTTTCCCCTAGGGGGGAAATTTGGACCTTCTAGGAAAAATGTTCCCAAAGCTAGTCCTAGGGAAGAAAACCCTAGGAACGAATGTGTTAACAAAACCTGCCCTTGGTGAAACATATCCCCTAGGGAAAGGTTTGTTAACCCATGGAAATTTAAAACCTCCTAAAGTACTCCTTCCCTTGGCCTGACTAGGGATAGCCCTAAAACCATTGGACATATTCCACACAAAAGGTACACTCGCACCTGATGATTCTGTGTCACATAGAGGATTAGCAGAGATGGAAGGAACTCCACTTCCCATGCTGAAACAAAATCTTATCCCCCCACTAGAAAAGAATCCAAAATTGGGCATCGATGTGGATGGGATGGGAATAATGATGCTAGGTATACTAACAGATGGAAAGGATGACAAAGCCAACGTCCCTCGGATTGAGGGACTGATAGAAAATGGTATGGACGGTGTAGGTCCAATGGAGCTAAGGGGTGGAAACATAGACATCACTGGGATGCTCCCTAGGGGATTATCCCCTTGTTTCATTTGAAGATGGGCTCATAGGCTCAGCTGCACTAGATGAAACACTCATTTCTAACATAGTGGGAGGATGACTAAAAAAAAGAGAAAGGTGCACTAAACATTTCCCTCACTTGGACAAGTAAAGGTGCATTTGGATCAGTCAAAGGAGGATCAAAATTTTGTGGAGAACATTCGTCTACCACTTCTGCCTCAACTAAACTAGTCTCATCGAACCAAATTTCAATCCCTTCAAAGTCTTCGTCAACTATCTCATGTTGTTTGATAGGTGGTCGTTTCTCCATAATGGGTTCAAGTCCTCGTAGTCGATGGGACCAACATGGTAGTTCATCCATAGTGAATATACTATGTTAAAATACAAACATAATTCAACCTAAGGCCAACCTAGAATTGGACTCAAAGAGCACACCCCTAATCAAAACTAGGCTAACAACAAGCAAACTAATGGGCTCAAGGGCCTTTCAAAAACCAACCCTATGGGGGAGATGAAGTCCCCACATGATTGGATAGTGAAGGTATGAGGAGAAGTTAGAATGATCTATGTGAAACAACCCTGACTGGTCCAAGCACCCTTTATTAAGGTGGGCACACTTCGGGGGAACTGAGACCATGAACGAATGTCTACCCTAGGTATTACAGGCACGTCTCACCTGCAGTCACCTATGTATCTCCCTAGGAAAGGTCACTAAGACTACCACCTAACAATAAATGGTTGGGAAAATAGTCATAGGTCCAACCACACATAAGGGAAGGGTAGAGAATCTCAAATCTCTAAAGGCATTAACTAACAAAACCCTGATATACGTAGCAATCAAAGTACTATCACAAACACCAAAACAAGCAGATAGGGGTAATGTCCCTAGTTTCCCCGATTTGACCTCATGCTTAAATCCTATGTTAGAGGAGGTTCTCAACACATTGGTTGCAAGAATGGATTTAACACTCTTTAATGACTCCTAAGTTTCATTTTTGTGTCCTTGGAGAGTTTACTCTCGAATCCTAATCCCTAAGCCTAGATAATGTTGGTTCACTATGACAAGAAAAATGTCTAATTGATTCTAGATTACGTATTTTCTTTTTAAGGTCATTTCTTAAGTCCAAGGATAGTGGATGAAACTTTAGTGATGTTTTGACTCTTAACCCAACCAAGCAATGCAAGAATTTTTCTGTAAAATTTTAACTTCAATAAAATCTAGCTATGGGAGGGGAAGAGACTTTCCTTTTTCTCTACAAATTGAAAATTGACCTCACACACACCAAGCAACCAACAATCAATTTAGATATGAAACCAAACAATTCTCCTATTGCATTCTCTTCACTGGTGCTTCAAAGGCATCAAGCATGCAACAATATTTTTTGGTTATTTTCCAATTATAACACAACAAATATTCCCAATCTAAGCAAGAAAGCAAATGCAAAAGAAAACCAGCAAGAAACAACAAGCAAGTGGGCTATAGGAAATTGGAAATGAGGTTGGATTAGCGAACTCTAATGTCTCTACAAAGATCACATTCAAAACTCACCTATAGGGGAAGATATAGCTATGGGAAATAGGTACACAAAGACAATCAATGCAACCAATGAAAAACACAACTAGATCTCTTCAGATCTATTGGGTTCTTTGCCTAATTTCACTGAAACTCTCAAACAGAAACATGACCTATTCAATAGATGGAAATCAAACCACACAAATGCACTAAATAGCTCAGACAGAGACAATACCAGATGAGAATGGACCACTGCAACACCCTTTTTATCAGAGGACAAACCTAATCTCAAGGGTTTGGGTTTTTTCTCTACAAATCTGTAGTTTTTACAAATCCTTGCGATACAGAGACCTGCCAACTAGTGAGGAATATTGTGGGACTTGTATTGTTCAACCAATGATGACGTGTAAAAAAATATTTTTTTTAGGAAGATGGATATGTTCAAGATCTTCCAGATCTCTCAAATCTACTGGATCTAGACTCTGCAACAATAAATGGAAGAAAATCCAAAAGAAAATTGAACTTAAGCAGAGGAAAGGATTGGAAAAGAGACTCAAACTAGAGAAGAATTCTTCCCTGGTATGGTTGATAGTTTTATTATGAGAAAAAATCTCACAGGGTTCTCATTGAATGATTAACAATATCTCCTTAGGATTAGCCTAGTAATCCTAGACAAAAAGAGGGTAGAGTCTTATGGTTTCCTAGATCTNTAGGCTAGGGTAGAGTCTTATGGTTTCCTAGATCTAGAGAAAACAATTCCTCTTACACCAAAGAAGGATAGATCAATATACCTTTAACCTGAAGGATGTTCCTACATGTCCTCGTTGATGTAGATTTGAATTTCTAGCTCCAACTCCAGCTCCTATCACGTGCTTCCTGCACACAAGCAACACACACTACCAATCTTCTTCTTTCTCTAGTGTTAGGAATAATGAACTTCACTAGATATACTTTGATCTATCACTTATAAGATCATATCCACACCATTTATGGATTAAACACAAATAATCTAGAGGAAAACCAATGATGTATTAATGAATATAAGAGAAATTAGATCAAGCATACCTTAGTGATGATGTCATTCTCCCTTGACTCCTTGATCCTTACTTCTCCATTCAACTTCTTGGTTAGGCTAGGCTCACTGACTTCTGGCTTGCTCTTCAATTCTCCTCTCTCTCTCTCTTTCCCAAGACTTGCCTTTGTTATATAGTTTTTTGGAGGAGGTTTGTAAGAGCTTCTAGATATTCTAGATCTTATAGAGACCACTAGAGACACAAATGATGTGAGTTCCTAGGCCCTTGACACAAAGATACAACACATCCCTCGCCTATCACCTCATAACTCCCTGAATGTAGAAGTTTTACAGATCCTCACTTGTTGCGCTACTAGTTACCAGTGAGGATCCTCACATGTTGTCTACCATGTGTCCCACGAGAATATTCAAAAAGGCTCAAATGTCAGGGAAAATGTGCATTATGGCTTACATCTTATGGATTCCTCTATATCCTATAGGATGGAAATTAAGGCCATAACACTTTTCGAAGGAAATTTAAGAATCATCGAGAGAAAAAATGGAAGAATAACAAATTTCCCTCTTATTGAAAAGACCAAACTTAATATTGAATTATGATTGTTGTGACACCAAAAAAATTTACTATGGCAATACTTAACTTTAAATCTATTATTTAAATTTTAGAAATCAAAATATAAAACACCAAATCTTAGATAAAATGTAATTAATTGTAAATCATTCATAATAATAATAAAATTATATATATATAAAAGACCTTAAGAAGAAAATTAATTTGTTTCGTATAACCTCCAAACACAAAAATGTTAATCACACCTAGACAACAAAACGTATGTTGATAACACAAATAGCAATGCAATGTAAGTAAATCAATGTACATTGTTATCGCCATCACCTCTATTAATATCAATATCTATATCTATATTTACTTTGGTAAGACCTCCTCTATCAATATCAATATCTACTTTGGTAAGGCCTCCTGAAAAACACATGGAAATGTAACTGAAAGACACATGGAAATGTAATAGATTACCACAAAAAACTATTAGTATGAAATGCTTGAAACATTAATTCAAACTAATAAGGTCATGGTAGCTCTCATATCGTGATAAAGCAACTTGAGTCCCAAAACATGTATTTAAACTTTTAAAGTTATTGTAGCTATTATAGCACTATGCATGATAAGTAGCATTAGTGTTCATTGATATTATGAAATGTTGATTATGCATAATGAATGTAGTTTTTAACATTCAGTCGATTGTAGGAAATTGTAATAATAAAAAAATATTATATTAAGGTAAACATATTTTATTTTTTTTAGATTTGATTTTTTGATTTTTAAAAAGGAAATATATGTTTTTAACCATTAAACTTATATGTATATTAAATTATAATTTAAATATTGTACATTTTATTTTTTTTCAGTTATTTTTTCCTTTTGATTTTACCTAAAATACCATGAAAAATAGTTGAATGTATATATTTAATTGAATAAATTGCGAAACTTTTTCCGTATGTTGAACACCAAAAAGCAAAACATGCCTATAATCTCCACTCATTTAAAAAACCATAAAATTATTACCTAACATCCACGGTTAGTCAAAGTAAGGAGAAATTTTACTCTAAAGTAGATAGTTTTTACCCTATGGTAATAGTGTCATCTCTTTAAAAAGGGCATAGGATTCATAGTGAGTCCTTTTCTTTGTTTACCTTTGCCTCCCGAGAGGATGAGGACGTGTGATGGTGATGGGAACCTAGAGGCTACCGGATGCATGCACATGGAATGTCAGACATTGTGGACCCCATCAATAAAAAGGCACCGGCTGTATACTCACAACATTTAGTTGTGCATTTCTGGGACGCATAAACGGTTCTCTTTCTACAAGTTAAAAACAAGTGTTACATGGTATCTTAGTTTCTGTCAATCATCAGATTGACGAATAAAAATAATAATAAAATAAAATTATATAATATTATAAATTAATTTTTTCATTAGTGAATAATTATAGTAAATTATATAAAAAAAACAATAAAAACAGTTTAACTTTTTTGGATATGTATAGAGATAAGATAAAGGCCTAGGCGTTTCCATTTTAAGATTATCTGAATTCTTTTTTGGTTTTATTTGTCTCCTTATTTAATTTAACATTTAAGTTTTAACTTTGGAAGTGGTATTTGGCATCCTACCTGGACCAAGAGTTTTTCTCCCAACAACATCTAACATCTAAATCTTGTTGGACTTATTTAGCTTTATTTTAAATTTGGATTATTATTTTTTTTATTTTTTTTTATTTTAATAAGGATTTTCATGATGCTCCTCTTTATTAAAAATTAATTATTATGAAAGGTATTGGTCAGTTATTCTGTGAAATGGTTTTTTTCGTCGAATGGATTCAGCATGCTGAAAAATTCTCAGGACACTCGGATTTTACAAAAATAATCACTTAAATCTATGAATTCAACAATTTCTCACCCGATTTCGGACAAATATCCCTGAAAAAAATCTTCATTTCCTAGAATCTTTAGCCTACAACATTATGAAATATCAATAAAAAAATGGTTATAATTTTTTGTTTACATTAAACATTAATCTACACCAAAACATTATGATAAACAAATTTATCATTACTGTCACACAGGATTGTAAGGAATGAAATAATGAAATGGAATGGACAACATCACAGTTGGCATTGACTGGTACTAGATAAACAACATATTTTCATCAACCCTGGGAACCACCAACTCTCTGTTTTCACTCTTTTACTTAGTAAAGGATATGAATCCTTCCTTGCTCCTTGACTGCAGAGACATTCTTGTTTCATCACACCTTTTTATTTATATAGTATTTCAATAGGTATATGATTGAACCATTATGTCTTTTGACATAAAACATTACACCTCTTCATTTAATTTTAACATAAATAAGTTTCTCCTTTTATTCATTAATTTATCGTGTAAGTTTATCGGTTTAATTAATCTTGATTCATCCTCATGAGTTGATAACATGTATGGATCAACTCCTTATATCATTCCCATGTTTCTCATGCGTCCCCAGTTCTCCAAAGATCATAATCAAGCTTTTACTCTGCTATCTGGTGCATTTTCTTGTACCTGAAATGGACGAGTGCTAGCTTGTGACTACCCTTTGTTTTTCATATGACCAAAATGATGTGACCAATAGATAGATGCATAAGGCATAGGGATTTGTTGGCAGCCACACATGATTTTTGATATTTAACACGATCGAAAGAGATTACACTTTTCTGTAGCTACCATCACCTCCAATTTGTACATTTTTTTTGAGTTTCAAAACGATTGTTGGATTAAATCTTACCTTATTGAATCTTTATCGTTTTCATTTTCATTTGTTTTATTTTTAATTCATGACTGTAAGCATGAATTTAAACATAAAACTTGGCTTGGTTTAATAATCTTTTACCTTAGAAATATCATTTTAAAATCCACCCACATGTGATTAAAATGCAAATCTTATGAAATGGTTGATTAATCCATTATCGAATTTTTCTTGTTTATTATGGTTGTTATGAATTCAATGGTTCGATAGTTCATTGCCGAAATGTTTTGATGCATGAAGAACCTTGGTTAACTGTTGATATTCTTCTCATGAATTTAATGGTCATATCAGCATTCATGCCAATGAGTACAGGCATGTTGTACTTGCATTTTCGCCTTACCTTGCTCGCCCAAAACATTAATGAAGCTATTCATTATGTGCATAGGGTTCTGTACTCTGTAGGTTTTTTTGCACTGATCGCAAGAGATGGTATGGAATTCTATGAACCCTCTGGTTTTCCTTCTCCCTAATTCTCCTATCTGAGTTATGATAGTCCCCAGGCTCTGCTATTTTCATGCTTCCACTCTCCAGTCAGACCTGTTTCTGTTGCTCGCACGTTGGGAACCTAAAAATATTCTGAGTGATTTCTGTTACATCCTTATCACAGTGGTCATGGCACCCGTCATTTGTATAGAACCAAATGGATTCCAAGCCTTACTATTGCATGACGACGTTATTGATGACCTAAAGGATCATGGGTGGGATGTATTCCTCAAGAAGTTCGAGGGATATAATCTCCAGGCTGCAAAAGCTTTTGCACAAACCTTTGACAGTTTCAGAGCCAATATTCGAGACATACAGTTGGAATTGACAGAGGATTTCGTGAGCAAAGTGACAGGGCTCCCATCAAAGGGCGAGAGGTGGTTTAAAAACGCCATAATAGAAGAGGTCATGTGGAGTTTATTTATGACCTCTCGTAAAACCACTTGTTGTATAAAAGGTATTCCTATCGCTCTATTAAAACCTTGATGGCATAGTCTACTTTTAATTATGAAGCAATTTGTTACGTGCGAAGGTCGATATGGGCTGGTTTTTCTATACCATATTCATTTTCTTATGAATTTCATAGGATTCGAGTTAGATATTCCCTTTTACCTATTGATGAGTCTTTACAAGATGTCCAAGCGTTACAAGTGACATGGTATCAATTCGAGCCTGTTTCACCCTGGACTCGTTAAAATCTTGTTGGTGTATCATCTTTCGAACATAGGTGACAATTGGGAGACCTTTCTAATAAGAAATGGTTTCACCCAGACTGACACTACAACCAATCCTCTTTTAATTGCAAACCCTAACTAGGTCAGGCCAGTGGTTGAAAGCCAGTTCGTCAATTCAATTGATGGACCAGAATTTATTGATAAAACCCTTCTAGATAAAGAATTACCATGTAGGTTTTCACCTGCAAGATCTCCGGAACAAGTGATTGCCGAATTAAAGGGAAAAGATCCTCATGTGTCTGATGTCAAATCTAAGTTTAAACGTTAATGTTAAATCTGATGTCAAGAAACTCAGTAAAGGAAGAAAACAACATTGCACGGATTTGAGTTTCAAGAACAAGAATGTTGGTCATCTAATCTCTACAAAACTGAGAAACTGAAAGGGTAATCATCTGAGCTCGATCAAACCGATCGAGATCAATGATCGATGTTCATATCATGATATAAAGGATTTCTTGGCACGTGAAGACCCAGAAAATCAATGTTCCAGGAGGGAGGTTTTCACCCATGTTGAACCATATGATTTCGTGACCAATTTACCCCCGTGTCTTAAGGGTAAAGAAGGATTTTTGGGTATCGGGCACGATCTAGAACAAACCGCAGGTAAGATTGAAGCACCCCTGGTTGACTCTGTCCTGTGTCAATCTACCATCTTCTTGGTACACTGTGATAGTTGCCTCGATTGGGTAGAGCATTACTATACAAATGTTCCTCTCTTACACACCTGAATTAGAACCTTGACTGCTCAGAACGATCTATTGAAACAAGAGAAACTTGATCTCAAGGCACATACAGAGAGGTGGAATAAACAAATTAAGAGGGATGGAAATAGAATCATTAAGAATACGACCAGTTTCAAAGAAATTATAAACTCTAAACTATCTGATCCCTCTTTGGCTAATTTTTAATGGTAAAACGATTTTATTTTCATTTCATTCATTTCTGTTATATAAAAGTAGATTTGAATTTTGATTTCATTTGCTAAAAATAAGATTAGCTACAGAATCTATGATTCTATAGCCAGACTCTTTTGAATAATGATTAGTAATTAGTAATTGTTTTTCTAATATATCAAATTGGTTTTGTTATTTTTAGGAAATGGAAGATTATGCTGTTGATTGCTTGGAGTAAATACTTTCACTTATATGCTTAAATGTTCAATAGTTTCTCTTTTTTTATGTTTTATAAAACTTTGGTTTAATTTTGAACAAACCAACTCTTGTATGAGTGGTTTCTAGTTCACTATTTTTGTAATATTACTTGATTTTGGGAGATTCAACTCTATCCTATGTGATATGAGCTTTTGGATCCTGAATTAGTTTAAATATTGTTCACTCTTGTTAGTAACGGAGGCTTGGATTTGGATGCATTATGGACATGTAACTTTGAAGACTATATGGAAAAGCTTTTCACTCTTTGTCTTTACACCAGCAAGGAGCTTTCCCATTACGTTTTGTCTTTTATATTATGGAATGTTAATATGTTATACAACTTTAGTCTTATCAGCATATGGTATTACATTTTATTCAACACTTTAAATTTTGTATGTAATTTGTTGTTCATATATTACATCCGTGATCATTATTTCATTTAAATATCAGTGATTTATGCTTGATATTAAGTGATGTATTATATGAATGCTTTATATTAAATTTATTTTACTAAAGTGTTCATCATTACAAGATCACCAGATCTATGCGTTTATTACTCTTCTCTTATATCTTTTCCCTAAGAAATACCTATGAGTTTATTCTAGGGATGATAACACAAGCTTGTTACAGGTTCTTCTCACAGGCAAGATAGTTGAGAGTTTGGATTGCGCAGAGACATAAACTCATTAGTTGATTAATCTCAGGTTAGTTTTACTCATATTCTTTTCTGTTATTAGTTTATTTAAAAATGAAATAGGAACAATTTATATTAGCTTTGACTATTTTTCTGTTCTTGTTTCAAATTATGTTTTATTAGTGTTTTAGATTTTATTCTAGATTTTTTTTAATTATTAAACAAAAAATATAAAATGTATGTGCTTTCTTTATCTACTTCATAAACAATTGCAAAAAACCTTGATTTCATAAGACATCCACCAAAACTTGCAAATTGTAAATACCCTGTTCATAATAACATGATCATATTTACGTTTCTGCTTTAACACTTGTAGATAATTTAGTCCATGTACATAGTGTCATAATTTATTTTAGATTAGTTTTCTTTCTTTTTTTATTTTAGGATTTTAGTTGGCCAACGGAGCCATTAAACTCGTCAGGTCATTTCACTCCAAATGACTTGGGTTATTTAGACAACCACGGTCCGGATTTGACCTTCCAGTTGACAGTATGTCACTTACGCCCATCAACAAATGGTGCTAGAAGTAGGGCCTGAATTTAATTGATGCATGTGGAGGTCGCAAGACTCCTCCCCCGCACACTCATTCCCCTGTCGTAATGCGTAGTCGCTCAAACAACAATGTTACACTTGAAACAACAACTACCTCAATCAATAACCCTGATATTCCTATTGAACCCGTCACACCAATTCCTCAAGTGGTCGACGTCCAAGAAATTGTTCATCAGTCACTTATCAGAACTCATAGTGCCTTAGCTCTTATCAGACAACCTGGTAGGTTGCTTAATCAACCTCTTGATTTCACAGATATCCAACAACAACTCTGAGGCATTGGTCTGCACGACAACCCTTTAGGTGATAATACTACCAATCTTATCGAAACACCTATCCTTGGATCAAGAGGAGCTGGTATCCCACCTTCCTCGCCTGGTTCGTCTCCATCCTCTTCAGGAGGAGAATCTTTAGACGAAGGTAGTTCTTCATCAGAATCATCTCATGCTTTGACACCACCAACTCCCATGGAAAACCAAAACAATCCTACCAGACCTTGGCTTGATCAAGATGTTGTAGTTGTACTAGAACCTCAACACCGATTACCAAAACACCCAAAGAAATGGTTGCCTAAATTTGATCTAGATTCGAAACAATCTGTTGAGGATCACATCAAAATATTTATGTTGGCCATTAGACTTCGAAGTGTTGAGCATGAGGATATAGTATGCTGATTATTTCTTTATACTCTTGAGAGGAATGCCTCCACATGGTATTTTTCCCAGCAACCCCAAACCATCGTCTCTTGGGACAAGTTTGAAACTTGTTTCTTGGAAAAATTTGGAGATGATAAATCTCATGAAGTCTTGGTTATGGAAATTTCCAGTCTAAAAATGAATCCTAAGGAAAAAGTGAAATAATTTAACCAAAGATTTCTCACTTTAAAGAATAAAATCCCTGCAGATTCGATGCCTACAGAAAGTCTAATTGTTGCATATTATACTAAAGCCTTACACAATAATATAACCATATGGGTCAAAAGGTCTAAAAAGAACACATTGTTAGAAGCCTTTAAGGAGGCAAGCCAAATTGAGAAAGATATATTAAGCTTAAAAGATAATCTTAGCAGTGAAGCTGAATGTAACACCTTGTTTCCCCCAGCTTGTAAATATAACTGGACTGGCCGAGAACTATGGAAAACTCATAAGTATGAATATGTGTTGTAAATGGACCTGCAGGAAGAGGTCAATGAATGTGAATAACATTTTGAATTATTGCAGGATTGCTGAGAGGGGATGCGCAGAAAAGAGACCACGATGGCGGTGGAAGGCACCTGAAAAGGTGGCATTAACTTCCACCAAGAATTAAATACCCTATTTGGACTCCACTGGCCCGGGGAACCAAAAGCGGCTCGCTAGCCTTGGAAATTAATGGCTCGCAGACTGGTAGGCGGATGGCTTGATGAGGGATGGGATGGTGAACCGCCCATCCGTAGAGCCATCAGGCCTAATCGACGCGAGGATAATCGTGCCACACGCAACCTCACGAGAGGATAAGGCGTATGGCAGAAGCGATTGAAGAGGGCAGACGCGAGGGGAACTCGGGCGGTTTTACGCAGAGTGAGTGATCGCAGAGAGGAGGGGATTGCAACCTTCGCTCCTGGGCATTGGCAGATAGGGAGACGCAGGTCACAGAACATCGTGGTCTCAGCTCGGGGGTGGCTAGTGGTAAATCCATCAGGAGTTGCTATGCCTACGGTTGGGTGGAAACGAGCACCCCTCTCAACAGTTATGCCCATTCTTGAAGTTATTTCTAATAAGTGTTTTGTTCATATTGCATCTTGAAATTTATATGCTGTCATATATGCTCATAGACCTGTGGAATTGTAAATGTTTTCCTGTGTAAGAGTATCAGTGCAGTAATTGATAAGAACGAATAGCTTTTAGCTCATAGAACTGTGAAATTGTAAATGAGTTCAGCATAAAAGTGTCCGCGTAGTGTTTGATATGATTGAGTTGATATATGCTCATCACAGAGGAAACCAGGCTCAACGTACGTTGATAAATAAATCTAGTTATGCTTAGATTGAGCTAAGTTAGGCTCCCAGCCCATCCTAGGGAAGTTGTTTCCCCTACCCATCTCTAGGGAAGCCCTGGAATAGATCTCTAGTAGAAATTCCCTCTTGTAGAAGGGATACTTAGCCATTCTCGAGAAGGTCTTCAAGGAGGAAGAAACCGACTGTAATGATCCCAAGCCATTATGCAAGGATCATCACTGTTTTGGTGTCTTTTTAAAACTTTTTCTGAGTGAGGTATTTCGTCAAACACTTTGGTGATCTACCTTTTAGATGTGTTTATATGTGTATGCAACAGATAACAAAAAGAGATAACCATGGAACATACCTCAACCATATGCAATAAGATAGACAAGCCAAAACATCTCAATTCTTCTTTATTCATAAAATAGAGAAACCTACTACAATGAAGATGCCGATCTAGAATGCTCAACAGATGGCCAAGAAGATAGACAATAGATAAGAGCTGCTACAAAATGCTCCCGCTAATACAAAATAATTCCTCCAAAGGCTGAATAAGAAATGAAGATCAATACAAGCAGATCCGAATGCCAAACTCTCCAGCTGAAGAATGCCACGCTCCAATAGAAGGCTGAAACCCTCAATAACTTGGCCCTATTGCCAAAAGTGTCCAATCACCCTAATAAATATGCCAACTGA
>JASDQU011102324.1:11623-22911 GCA_032191745.1 Picea mariana | reverse complement strand
AATCAATCAGGAGTCAATGATGTAAACCCATTGTCAATCACAAGGATGCATTTCGCTAAGGAGTGCAAGCTCCAAGGTACTATATGGTTTCTAGATCCCTCTTCTAGATAATGTGTTGAATTCAATAGGAATAAATTCATATAAGGAGGGACTTGATGTATCCCCCATCAATCGACATGAAACATACACCGAGAGATGATGTGAAGAGAGAGTATCACTAAGTACAACTAACACAAGGATGGTAGACTCGGAAAGTCAAAACAATCATAGATGGTCGACTCAATATTAAAATTCCCTTGAACATATAGCACCACACAATGGTGACTTGGAAGCGAGACACAAGAGATGGATGAATAGAGTGCAACAACATAGGAGGAATCAAAGCACTCTCCATAATGAATAGAAGAGTAATTAGTCGAAGGAGTATCTCTAACTCATATTACTGGGACAGATCCTAGGCAAGATAAAACCCAACTGTATGATAAGGACTGAAATAGGTGCCATGTTCAAGGGTGACTCAACGGGCACTACCTTTTTGAGAATAAATCGATGGTGAAAAACCCCCACTCTTTTTACTTTTATTTTGTATGTATGTTTTGTCTCCTCCATGGTTTAACGAGCATGAAAGAATGATGAAAGTATGCTCAATCTTCTTCATGGTTTAACTACCATGAAATAATGACACAAGCAAGCTCGATTTGTCTTTTTCATTCAGTTTTAATGAGCCCAAAAAATAGATAAAAGTGTACTCGATAGTGTATTTTTTGTGTCCTCGTACGAGTCTGAAAAAGAGATAAATGTATACTTGAAGAGAGAGAACGAGTGACTTAAAAACATTCTCCTATGTTCCAAGCTGATGGAACTGACCTAAGCAATGAGGAATGCAAATGGTGTTGGCAAGTGATATCCACTCTTAGTAGTTGTTCTCTCCATGGGTGGATGCAATACGAAGGCCAAATAATGAAAGAGGAAAATGGTCAAGGCTACTGCATATAGGTAAGTGGGATATGGGAAACTAAGAGTGCATCAAGGAGATCATGATGTGAGCAAAAAATTCATAGGCAACCATTAAGAAATAATAAAAATGTTTTCGAGAACCCATAGGGGATGTGGCCAGAATATAGACAAAGAGAGAAAAATGAGGCTCAATCTTCAAGTCATGATGGGGATAAAAGGGGGGCTCTTGGGCCTACGGGAAAACCACAGCATGGGAACCGAATGGAAATCTAGGTGCTAACTAGGGCACCCATGAAGGGTAGGCACTACTGAACTAGGTACGACGTGCAAAAGGAGTGGCTAGTCTCGCAACCGGTCATGTTCGAACCTAAGGCATAATGCTGACAACATGGATGGTTAATAATATAAGAAAAAAATGCAAGGAAAATCATATCCTTATAAGCTAGTTTAGAACCACATACCTCAAGTTCAGTAGAATTCACCATTTTCATAAGAATTACATGTAATCCTATCAACACATGTAAATTAGATTCTGGGGTCAAAACGCATAGTGAAATCTCAAAAAAGAAAATATTTTTGGATTTTTTGGATATGATATATGCAATACAAAAACACTCACACCACACACCTATGTACAAGGCACTATGAATATTGATTCTTTACGCCAAGTAGATCCCATTGCTAGGATAATGCCAAGGGTCTTTTTTATAATCGATGAACTCATGATCCAATGTTGGCATCATATGGATTACCATACTAGGGCCATGCCACATAGGAATGAATCTCTGCAGTCGAAGATACTCATCATGAGTGGTTTCATGAGATACAATAGCTCATTGATGGGACCCATCAAGACATGAAGGAGGTACAAAACACAAATCTTTGATGGAAGGGGAAGCAGAGAATTCGATGGCAAGTTTCAAAAAAGATAACTAGGGAAAAAAAGGGTTAAGACTAGGAGGGTTACTAGATGCCCCAACAAATTCCCCCAGTCTCGAATCTAAACTCATCATGCTAACTCTTGTGGGTTCTGAATCAGGAGAAGATTATGGATGCATCATCTCATCCTTTGGATTTTCTATGGAAGCCATGACTTCCAAGATATCCTCTTATGAAGGCAACTCAATATCTAGGAATTCTTGTGAACGTGGAGAGTGAACAACCCATTTAGGAAGAGTAGGATGATCACACTCCATATGAGGATGGAGTTGTTGACCTGTATTCAGATGTTGATGGGATTGTCAGATCGACAATCTCGACCACATTGAGTGGCATGGATGCTCCATATGAATCAACATCCTCAGGACGAGGTAACACCCAAGGATCAAAAGACCCAAGGGATCCACTGGTAAATGATGAAATCATGTTGATAGGAGGTACTTTGGAAGTGGGAGATGGTGAGGGAAGGGGAAATATTCCCATTAATGAAGGATATTTGAAAATCCCCGCATCGACGTTCATATAACACTGCATGGTATCACCAACAAAGGGTACATTAGACCCCATATTGGATCCAGGGCATGGGGTTAATGTGACCTGATCAATCGTAAAAAATTTCCCTTGATGAGGGAAGCGTAGGACCCTAAAGACCGATGATACAATTACAGTCATCTCATAGAACCAAGTATTCATGAGTAACAAATTATACTCAAGAGGTGCATCGACAATATCCACATCAAAAGAGATGGTCTTACCACCTAACTCTATGGGTAAGGTGGTGATTATCCCATGGGGTTGGAACATGTGTATGTCGAATGATTTCAATAGTGTTGTAGATGTGTTGAGCTTAGGAGAACGAAGGGCCTTCCAACAATAATTAGACATGATGCAAGTCGAGGCTCCTTCATCCACCAATGTCTGGTAGATGTTTTTCTCCAATGATCGTACTATGATATGAAAGGTGACCTGATGGGAGAGCCTATGAGTAATATGAGAAGAATCAAAGGTCATCAAACTAACCTCTGAGGGATGAACCCCACCCATGGTAGATAACAAGGATTTTTGTTGCGTTGGGAAGCTTTGGAGAACTTCAAGCATAGATATGGAACATGGTGCCTAGGCCAATTCTTCCACAATATTGTAGTTGTGGGTGGCATGTGTGTTTGGATTATGTGTCATGCATCGAAGAAAACCCTTCAGGGGGAGAAGAAATGTGTCAAAATGTGGATTCTCAATATGAAGAGGGCCACCAAGCCAGGAAGAAGATATTGCTTCTAGTGCAGCATGAGACAGATCGAGAATGTCGTAATTCTTCGCTTGCATTTACAAATTGACCATTTCGTCACACATGAAAATGAAAACATTCGAGGAATACCCCTCACGGTGAGGGGTGCCTTCCATACCCCCTTGCAGAGGGGCATGATTTTTGGAAACCATGTTTTGAGGTTGAGGGGTGAAAGGATGGGTTAAGACAATAGGCTATTAGGGGGGCCACTGTTATGCCAAAAATATATGGACCCCATCCTTTTGAGGACACCGATGAGTAGGGTGGTCATCCCCACAAATTGTGTATGGAAAATGACTCTTCCTTTTCTCCTTAGTGCCTCCCTCTTGGGTTTTTTGGGTGGAGGCAGTCCCTTTCTCAGTATTAGAATTTTTCTTTTTGTTTCTTTTCTTCTTCCCTCCATGTTGTTGAGGATTCTTTGATTGCATGGAATGCACTGAATTCACCTCGGAGGTTTGAGTAGGGATCGTATCATTTTGAAAACTAGTACTAGAAGCTGAATTAATAGACATTTAAGCCATATGATCAACTAACTAGTTTACAAAGGTATGGGAAATAGAACCAACCACACCATCAACATGGGGTCCTTTTCTTGTCTTCCTAATATCTTTCGATGACCTAGGAGCATTTGGGATGATGTCATAAAGTGTGTATGTCTGAGAATAAATAAAATCTAAATGTTGGGAATGCAAAATGGCCTGCTCCTTGTTAGTCGCCCTGACTGTAGCTACATCTCTAGTAATGGGTGGTAGGAGGGACTTTGTGAACCACTCCATGAGGAGTTTGTCTAGAATCTAAGTCTTAATCATCCTACGTCTTCGTCTCCACTCATGTATTTGATTAAAAATGTCAGTGGAAAACTCTTGATGCAATGAATTCAAGAGCTCAACTCCTATCTCATATTGTATGGGTAATTGGTGATGTGTTAAGAACGTCATTGTCAAGTCGTTGAAAATTTTAAAGGAATTTCCTTTTAATTCAATGTACCATTTGGTGGTAGCTACGGTCAAGGATCTCTAGAAAAGACGGAGCCTCACACTATCATCCATCAATGAGTTGGATGAACACCATAAGTGGTATGTCATGATGTGTGTGGAGGGGTCCTCTCCTGGCTTGCCGTCGAATTTTTGGATATCATATGGAAACTTGGAAGGCGTTGTCAGCCATCATGGGTAATGGGAAATAGGGTCATTTGTTAAACCTGACAAATCCGGTAAATTTAACATTACGAGGAAAGGAAACAATGCAAATGAATACTAGGAGGGAGGTGAAGTCTCTTATGTCCTAGATGGAACTTGTGATCCCTCTATATTTCTACTGTTGGAGGGTTGGGGAGCTATTGGAGAGTGAGTTCCTCCAAGAATTGTGATACTTCCAGGAGCATGAATTCTCGTAGAACCAAATATTCCTCGAAGTGGGTTGCCCCTAGGGGGAAATTTGGACCTTCCAGGAAAAATGTTCCCAAAGCTAGTCCTAGGGAAGAAAACCCTAGGAATGAATGTGTTAAAAAAACCTCCCCTTGGTGAAACATATCCCCTAGGGAAAGGTTTGTTAACCCATGGAAATTTAAAACCTCCTGAAGTACTCCTTCCCTTGGCCCGACTAGGGACAAAACTAAAACCATTGGACATATTCCACACAAAAGGTACACCTGCACCTGATGATTCTGGGTCACATAGAGGATTAGCGGAGATGGAAGGAACTCCACTTCCCATGCTGAAACAAAATATTATCCCCCCACTAGAAAAGAATCCAAAAGTGGGCATCGATGTGGATGGGATGGGAATAGTGATGCTAGGTATACTAACAGATGGAAAGGATAACAAAGCCAACGTCCCTCGGATTGAGGGACCGATAGAAAATGGTATGGATGGTGTAGGTCCAATGGAGCTAAGGGCTGGAAACATAGACATCACTGGGATGCTCCCTAGGGGATTACCCCCTTGTTTCATTTGAAGATGGGCTCATAGGCTCAACTGCACTAGATGAAACACTCATTTCTAACATAGTGGGAGGATGACTAAAAAAAAGAGAAAGGTGCACTAAACATTTCCCTCACTTGGACAAGTAGAGGTGCATCTGGATCAGTCAAAGGAGGATCAGAATTTTGTGGAGAACATTTGTCTACCACTTTTGCCTCAACTAAAATAGTCTCATCGAACCAAATTTCAATCCCTTCAAAGTCTTCATCAACTATCTCATGTCGTTTGATAGGTGGTAGTTTCTCCATAATGGGTTCAAGTCCTCGTAGTCGATGGGACCAACATGGTAGTTCATCCACAATGAATATACTATGTTAAAATACAAACATAATTCAACCTAAGGCCAACCTAGAATTGGACTCAAAGAGCACACCCCTAATCAAAACTAGGCTAACAACAAGCAAACTAATGGGCTCAAGGGCCTTTCAAAAACCAACCCTATGGGGGAGATGAAGTCCCCACACGATTGGCTAGTGAAGGTATGAGGAGAAGTTAGAATGATCTATGTGAAACAACCCTGACTGGTCCAAGCACCCTTTATTAAGGTGGGCACACTTCGGGGGAACTGAGACCATGAACGAATGTCTACCCTAGGTATTACAGGCACGTCTCACCTGCAGTCACCTATGTATCTCCCTAGGAAAGGTCACTAAGACTACCACCTAACAATAAATGGTTAGGAAAATAGTCATAGGTCCAACCACACATAAGGGAAGGGTAGAAAATCTCAAAGCTCTGAAGGCATTAACTAACAAAACCCCGATATACATAGCAATCAAAGTAGTATCACAAACACCAAAAACAAGCAGATAGGGGTAATGTCCCTAGTTTCCCTGATTTGACCTCATGCTCAAATCCTATGTTAGAGGAGGTTCTCAACACAATGGTTGCAAGAATGGATTTAACACTCTTTAATGACTCCTAAGTTTCATTTTTGTGTCCTTCGAGAGTTTACTCTCGAATCCTAATCCCTAAGCCTAGATAATGTTGGTTCACTATGACAAGAAAAATTTCTAATTGATTCAAGATTACGTATTTTATTTTTAAGGTTGTTTCTTAAGTCCAAGGATAGTGGATGAAACTTTAGTGATGTTTTGACTCTTAACCCATCCAAGCAATGCAAGAATTTTTCTGCAAAATTTTAACTTCAATGAAATCTAGCTATGGGAGGGGAAGAGACTTTCCTTTTTCTCTACAAATTGAAAATTGACCTCACACACACCAAGAAACCAACAATCACTTCAGATCTGAAACCAAACAATTATCCTAATGCATTCTCTTCACTGGTGTTTCAAAGGCATCAAGCATGCAACAATCTTTTTTGGTTATTTTCCAATTATAACGCAACAAATATTCCCGATCTAAGCAAGAAAGAAAATGCAAAGGAAAACTAGCAAGAAACAACAAGCAAGTGGGCTATAGGAAATTGGAAATGAGGTTGGATCAGCGCACTCTAATGTCTCTACAAAGATCACATTCAAAATTCACCTATAGGGGAAGATATAGCTATGGGAAATAGGTACACAAAAACAATCAATGCAACCAATGAAAAACACAACTAGATCTCTTCAGATCTATTGGGTTCTTTGCCCAATTTCACTGAAACTCTCAAACAAAAACATGACCTATTCAGTAGATGGAAACCAAACCACACAAATGCACTAAATGGCTCGGACAGAGACAATACCAGATGAGAATGGACCACTACAACACCCTTTTTATCAGAGGACAAACCTAATCTCAAGGGTTTGGGTTTTTTCTCTACAAATCTGTAGTTTTTACAAATCCTTGCGATACAGAGACTTGCCAACTAGTGAGGAATCTTGTGGGACTTGTATTGTTCAACCAATGATGACATGTAAAAAAATTATTTTTTTAGGAAGATGGATATGTTCAAGATCTTCCAGATCTCTCAAATCTACTGGATCTAGACTCTGCAACAATAAATGGAAGAAAATCCAAAAGAAAATTGAACTTAAGCAGAGGAAAGGATTGGAAAAGAGACTCAAACTAGAGAAGAATTATTCCCTGGTATGGTTGATAGTTTTGTTATGGGAAAAAATATCACAGGGATCTCATTGAATGATTAACAATATCTCCTTAGGATTAGCCTAGTAATCCTAGACAAAAAGAGGGTAGAGTCTTATGGTTTCCTAGATCTAGAGAAAACAATTCCTCTTACACCAAAGAAGGATAGATCAATATACCTTTAACCTGAAGGATGTTCCTACATGTCCTTGCTAATGTAGATTTGAAGTTCTAGCTCCAACTCTAGCTCCTATCACGTGCTTCCTGCACACAAGCAACACACACTACCAATCTTCTTCTTTCTCTAGTGTTAGGAATAATGAACTTCACTAGATATACTTTGATCTATCACTTATAAGATCATATCCACACCATTTATGGATTAAACACAAATAATCTGGAGGAAAACCAATGATCTATTAATGAATGTAAGAGAAATTACATCAAGCATGCCTTAGTGATGATGTCATTCTCTTTTGACTCCTTGATCCTTGCTTCTCCATTCAACTTCTTGGTGAGGCTAGGCTCACTGACTTTTGGCTATGATGGATAGGACAAACACCTCTACAAATGGGTAGCATAACATTTCTCTTCAATTCTCCTCTGTCTCTCTTGCCCAAGACTTGCCTTTGTTATATAGTTTTTTGGAGGAGGTTTGAGAGAGCTTCTAGATATTCTAGATCTTATAGAGACCACTAGAGACTTGAATGATGTGAGTTCCTAGGCCCTTGACACAAAGATACAACACATACCTCGCCTATCACCTCATAACTCCCTGAATGTAGAAGTTTTACAAATCCTCACTTGTTGCGCTACTAGTTATCAGTGAGGATCCTCACATGTTGTCTACCATGTGTCCCGCGAGAATCTCCAAAAAGACTCAAATCTTAGGAAAAATGTGCATTATGGCTTACATCTTATGGATTCCTCTATATCCTATAGGATGGAAATTAAGGCCATAACACTTTTTGAAGGAAATTTAAGAACCATTGAGAGAAAAAATGGAAGAATAACAAATTTCCCTCTTATTGAAAAGACCAGACTTAGTATTGAATTATGATTGTTGTGACACCAAAAAAATTTACTATGGCAATACCTAACTTTAAATCTATTATTTAAATTTTAGAAATCAAAATATAAAACACCAAATCTTAGATAAAATGTAATGAATTGTAAATTATTCATAATAATAATAAAATTATATATAAAAAAAAGACCTTAAGAAGAAAATTAATTTGTTTCATATAACCTCCAAACACAAAAATGTTAATCACCCTTAAACAACAAAATGTATGTTGATAACACAAATAGCAATGCAATGTAAGTAAATCAATGTACATTGTTATCGCCATCACCTCTATCAATATCAATATCAATATCAATATCTATATCTATATCTATATCTATATCTGCTTTGGTAAGACCTCCTCTATCAATATCAATATCTACTTGGGTAAGGCATCCTGAAAATGTAATAGATTACCACAAAAAACTATTAGTATGAAATGCTTGAAACATTAATTCAAACTAATAAGGTCATGGTAGCTCTCATATCGTGATAAAGCAACTTGAGTCCCAAAACATGTATTTAAACTTTTAAAGTCATTGTAGCTATTATAGCACTATGCATGATAAGTAGCTTTAGTGTTCATTGATATTATGAAATGTTGATTATGCATAACTCACCGAATGTAGTTTTTAACACTCAATCGATTGTAGGAAGTTGTAATAATAAAAAAATATTATATTAAGGTAAACATATTTTATTTTTTTTAGATTTGATTTTTTGATTTTTAAAAAGGAAACACATGTTTTTAACCATTAAAACCACATGTATATCAAATAATAGTTTAAATATTTTACATTTTGATTTTTTCCAGTTATTTTTTCCTTTTGATTTTGCCTAAAATACCATGAAAAATAGTTGGATGTATATATTTGATTGAATAAATTGCATGGCTTTTTCAGTATGTTGAACATCAAAAAGTAAAACATGCCTATAATCTCCACTCATTTAAAAAACCATAAAATTATTACCTAACATCCACAGTTAGTCAAAGTAAGGAGAAATTTTACTCTAAAGTAGATAGTTTTTACCCTATGGTAATAGTGTCATTTTACATTTTGATTTTTTCCAGTTATTTTTTCCTTTTGATTTTGCCTAAAATACCATGAAAAATAGTTGGATGTATATATTTGATTGAATAAATTGCATGGCTTTTTCAGTATGTTGAACATCAAAAAGTAAAACATGCCTATAATCTCCACTCATTTAAAAAACCATAAAATTATTACCTAACATCCACAGTTAGTCAAAGTAAGGAGAAATTTTACTCTAAAGTAGATAGTTTTTACCCTATGGTAATAGTGTCATCTCTTTAAAAGGGGCATAGGATTCATAGTGAGTCCTTCGATAGCCCCTGTGGTAACAAATCTAAACTCTAAGCATTCGGACAAAGTTTAAAAGCAATCATTCAAACAAAGTATTACTGTGGAGCCCTCGAGTGGCCCTTGTTTTCTTTGTTTACCTTTGCCTCCCGAGATGATGAGGACGTGTGATGGTGATGGGAACCTGGAGGCTACCGGATGCATGCACATGGAATGTCAGATATTGTGGACCCTATCAATAAAAAGGCACCCACCAAACCTTTGTATCAACCTGGCCTCAACATCTTCCCCTGCATCAAAAGCCATAGAATATTACAGATTTCATTCACAGAACTGCCAGGGAATTCTCCCTGCAGAATCTCATTCTCACTGTATAAGAAATCAACCAGCGTTAACGTCCATTAATGGATAACTGTATGCCATCTCAAGCACCCGGAAGGGTATATGCAGAGTTAATGGGCCTTGAGGAATTTACAATTGTGACCAGAATGTACGGAAAGATAATGGTGTACACGACTCCCCTTCTTATCAGAGATGTCATGGCTGCATACTCACAACATTTAGTTGTGCATTTCTAGTAAGCATAAACAGTTCTCTTTCTACAAGTTAAAAACAAGTGTTACAAAACAAGTGTTACATGGTATCTTAGTCCCTGTCAATCATCAGATTTTAAAATAAAAATAATAATAAATAAAATTATTCATAAAATAAAATTATATAATATTATAAATTAAAATAAATTTATTAGTGAATAATTATAGTAAATTAAATGAATAAAAACAGTTTAACTTTTTTGGATATGTATAGAGATAAGATAAAGGCCTAGGCATTTCCATTTTAAGATTATCTGAATTCTTTTTTGGTTTTATTTGTCTCCTTATTTAATTTAACATTTAAGTTTTAACTTTGAAAGTGGTATTTGGCATCCTTCCTCGACAAAGAGTTTTTCCCCCAACAACATCTAAATTTTGTTGGACTTATCTAGCTTTATTTTAAATTTGGATTATTTTTTTTTTTCAATAAGGATTTTCATGATGCTCATCTTTACTAAAAATTAATTATTATGAAAGGTGTTGGCCAGTTATTCTGTGAAATGGTTTTTTTCGTTGAATGAATTCAGCGTGCTGAAAAACTCCTAGGACACTCAGATTTTACAAAAATAATCACTTAAATCTATGAATCCAACAATTTCTCACCCGATTACGAACAAATATCCCCGAAAAAAATCTTCATTTCCTAGAATCTTTAGCCTCCAACATTATGAAATATCAATAAAAAAATGGTTATAATTTTTTGTTTACATTAAACATTAATATACACCAAAACATTATGATAAATAAATTTATCATTACTATCACACAGGATTGTAATGGAATGGACAACATCACAGTTAGCATTGACTAATGAAATGGAATGGACAACATCACAGTTGGCATTGACTGGTACTAGATAAACAACATATTTTCACCAACCCTGGGAAGCACCAACTCCCTGTTTTCACACTTTTACTTAGTAAAGGATATGAATCCTACCTTGCTCCTCCCTTCCACCCTCACTGCATAAGTATCTTCAACTTTCCTTCTTGGACTTTGCTTCTTCTTTTGATCTTCCTATCTCATCTGCAGAGACATTCTTGTTTCACCACACCTTTTTATTTATATAGTATTTCAATAGGTATATGATTGAACCATTATGTCTTTTGACATAAA
>JASDQU011102323.1:39349-56474 GCA_032191745.1 Picea mariana | reverse complement strand
AAGTCTTCTAAATCTTCTTAAGTTGTTGTTGATCTTGCTCATGATGATATAATGTGTTGATGATGATCTATTGAATATGATGATGAAGTGTTGATGCTCTTATTTGGTGATTTCCTACACACATAAGAAGTGAAAACGTGGTTAGCTTGCTTTGTATAATTTGTACTCTAGCATTCTTTAATTGTAAGTTGTTGTACAGAATATTCTTTATTTGGGTTATTTCTCTTGTAAACTTGTAAGTAATTTGTAATCTATTGTAACGAACAACCCTTTAACATAGTTGACCCCTTGCCCAGTTTCTAGGCACTAGTCTTAGTTGACCTAGGGAAAAGGCTTGCCTCACATGCTAACCCTTGCATATTGCATTGTTGCCTTAGCATCTTAGGATTAGAATCCCCCCTAACCTTAACAAATTAAAATTAACTCCTAGAACCTAACTCTAACACATCTAGTAACTAAGGTCTACCCCCTTTGGCTTCCCTAGGAGTAAGCCTAGACGAAAGAGGTTCCGGTCAAAGTGACAGCGTGGGCTATGAACCTAGGCATTGTGCCTCCAAGGACACACTAAGTGAGTCGGACTTAGCTCGTGTTTGCAAGTGTGTATAAGGACGACAACAGGGCGCACTTGTTCAGGGAGAGGGCGCGACTTCTGAAGAGGTTTAGTGGATCGACTTGTCCCATTCAGGGAGAGTTCAGAGATTCCCCTCCGGCCTATTTGAGAGGAAAGCCAGGCGCATATTTTTCTTGGTTTCTCGTCAGATTCTGACGGAGGAATCATCTGGGACGCATTTTCCAGACATTAGGAGTGTGGCACTTAGGGAGGACACATTCGGGGTTCCCGAGCGATCATCAGATCAGATCCAAGGAAACCCTTCCAACCGATTTCACAGTAGGCCAAGGCAATCAGTTTGAGACACATATCAGCCAATTCCGATGGTGGAATCACTAGGGCGTAGTTTTCCAGTAGCAGAGTGGCGCATTTCCCCAGGGGGATTGATCCAAGGTCCAAACACACCAGCAGAGGGGTCGGTCGGTCTCCAGGACTGAGAGGGACAGCAAGGCGCACTGTTTGGGACAGTGTCCCGGCCGATCGGAGAGATCTAGACATCAGGGTAAACTTTTCGGACTTGCAACAGTTACCGTGTGAGGTGCCATAGCTCTAGATCATCCATTAATCCCGCAGTGTTCATCTATTATCGGGTATTATTGTTTAGTTTTCTTATTGTATTTCGGCTAAGATCCTTTTGTCATTGATCTAGCCGAGTGATTCATTTTATTCTGCTGCATTCGGCATTTGTACTCCGCAGAGATATCATAATATAAGCTTTGCAGTCTTTTGTCGTAATTGTTATTTGTATGTTGATTTATATGTTGTAAACCATTAATCATACATACATATTAGCAAAGATTCCTAGACTAGCCAAATCTAGGATATTACAGTGCATGTGGTAAAAAATAAAGCGCATGAGAAGAAGGGAGAAAATAGGATGCATGATCTAAAAAAGGGAATAAGCATGGGAGAGAGGAAATAAGATAGCACATGTATGGGAGAAGAGGAATGCGCATGAGTGGAAGGAAGGAGTGCACATGAGAGAAAGGCATGCATGCACATGAGGGAGAAAAGGGCGTGTGAGGAAGAGGAGATATGCATGCATGCACATGAATGAGAGGGAACACATGTGGGCTAAGAATGAGTGCGCATGAGAAAGAGAAGAGACATGCACATGAGGGAGAAAAGGAAGATATGCAAGGGATAAATAAGAAAAGCGTGCGCATGAGAGAGAGTTAGATGAGACTTAAGTTAACTCCAGCATGCCAACTCGCAACCAACTCCATGCGCCAACTCACACTAGTTAGCTCAATGTGCTTTGTCATCCTCATGCATGCACCTTGATTGACTCAAGCATGCATGCACCTAAGTTTTGTCACTTGTCACACTTTGAGACTGCCACATGTCATCCTGCATGGTGACCATACCTACTAATAATAGCATTGCTAAAAATAGCAGTCCACCTAAAAAATATGAAAAGACCAAAAACGTCCAAAACTGCTAGAACCCTGCCAAATATAGTATGCCTAAAAATAGGCACTGCTAAAAATAGAAACTCCTCGCATGTCAATGAAAACAGACTCATCAGTCTCAATTTTCTACAAGGAACCCGGATATGTGCTCGAAATCATCATCCAAACCCTGGAACTCCAACTGTTAAAAATAGTAAGTGCTCGCATGTCGTCCAAAAAAGGCTCACTGGAATCATGAGCTTGCAAGGCCTCTAAATATGTGATCAAAACTCCCATGTGGACCTCCGATCTCTGTCTCCTAAAAAGTAGGGAATATGCTAAAAATAGACATCTCTCTATATCCATGAAGACCTGTGCAAAATCTTATCTCTGAAGCAAGGAACACCACTAAAACAATCCTATACCTAAACTCATACGGGAACCAACCCTGGCTCACACCAAGCTATCTCTGGGAAAAATATTTGAATGTCAGCCGAATAAGACACGCTGGCTCTTAACCCTTAGGATTTGCAAGTGAAACAATCCAGGGGTTAACACTAGGTAAGTGCGCTATGCTAGCACTCTATCCAAGGTCAAGCATCCACTCAAACTAAGCCATCCATATGTCCATCAAGTATCACCAAGGGACTAGGAGACCCAACACTCCCCTACCTAGGTGAAAACACTTTTGGAGTAACCCCCAAAGCTAACACCCAAGACAACCCGGTTTTTGTATAAAAGGACCTCAAGTCCCATATGGTAGGCATGGAGGTACCTCTATAGGGCATTCGCTAGGTCCCTATCAGAGTTGGTCCGCTACGCGTTACGGGAACTATACCTATGTCGATGGGTCAATGAACAAAGTGATGGCACCGACCAAGGGAGGGCTGAGAATGGCTTTATGCGATGACCACGGGTAAAACAGTAGCCCGTCAGATCATCGAATCCCCTTTGAACTATATTTCCTCTTGTCGTTTGTGGACCTCCATTCTTCATCGAGCGCCTTACTATTTGAAGTGGAGTTGGTCGGATTCCCTCTCCCTCTCCCAATAGAAGTTGTTGAGTTATTGTTTTGGGCATTGTTGACCGCCTATTCAACTAGGGGGTCAACTCCATGTGCCATGAAGATATGCATCATCAGATGCAAATATGTCAAAGACAGTTTGGTTCTACTAGGCAATTTTTGCCTCCAGCACACATTTTTGTAAACGGAATTTCTGCACCCCTACGTGGGTTAATAATGTAATAGGTCTGCATGGATCATAGTTAGGTCAGTTACCTTGGATGGGTTCATTGGGAGAGTTCCTTTCACCGAGGGTTTTTTATCCTCAAGCTATTAATTGGGCTTTTTAGCCTTATTAATCTCCCTTGACTTTTTCCCTCACACCAGCAATAATTCCTCCAGAGTGGTGAATGGCGTTCTAATGGAGTTATCCTTTGGTAATTATTGTTTAGGAATGATGTAAATAACCATGTATGACATCTTAGAAAGTTTCGCGGAATTTCGTCGAGTCTAGATAGGTTTTTTTTTAATTAATTAAATTAATTAAATTTTCCTAAGGTTGGAAGTTTAATTATTTAATTAATTAAGTGTTTTTGAGCAATTATTGTAAAAACTAGGTCCTTGGGCTTTGCTAGGGGTATTTGTGCTCAAAATAAATGGAAAGGTTACCCCTACACCCTTGGACCAAGTTTCAGCTTAGTCGAACAACGTTTGCTAGGGATTTGTCCACCCGGAGTCAGAGTCAGTCAAAACAGCAATTTTTATTGCTAAGTCAAAAAATATTTTTTGTAATTTTTGAGTTAATGGGTTAATGTTAAGATGGAAAAAGGAAAGAGAGATCATTCCTAACCTACCCAACCCACCTCCTAACCTTCACTCACCCCCTCACCCATTCACTCACCCTTTTCCTCACGCCTCCTAGGGGGATTTGTGCCCCCCTTCAGTTAGAAACCTTAGGAAAGCCATTTAATTGCTTTGTGGGCCCCTCCCATGAGTAGTGCGCCCCTCCTAGCCTACCACCTCATCCTTGCTTGGTCCCACGCTCCACCTCACTCATCCAACTCATCAATCCATAACTAAAACCCTAGATGGTGCGCCCCTCTCTTTGAGATCATCTCCTTTGCTTGGTTTTTGACACATGGCTCTCATCCAAGAGGGTTCACTTTGCCTCTTGAGCTATAAAAAAGAGCCTCCCCCACTAATTTCTTCACCAATCTTTGAGCTAGTGTTCCTCTACTGAAATTTCGCCCCATCTCTCTTGCTCTTTGCCTCTTGCTTCCATCCCAATTTTCTCTTGAGAGCATTGGGGCAACTTGTTGCTGCAAGGCTCTCCCATTTGGATTAATGAAAGCTTTGGAGGATTTGGAGTAATCAAGAGTATTTTGATTGACTTCTTGCATATGAGGTGACATTGTTCATTTCTTGCATATGGTGAAGTGTTGAGTAGATCTTTGGTAAAGTAGTTTACTTGAGTAGATTAGCAAAGAGTATTCTTGCTGGTCTATACATGTTGGGTAGCTAGTGGTGTGAAGTATTTCATATTGTTAGTTTATTCATGCATGTTGTCTATTTGTATACCTCACATATTGCCTGAGTTTTGCAGGTTTGCCTCAAGGGATTGTTGGGATAGCCTCAAGAAAGAGTCTTCCCTCAAAGCCCTTTTAAACTCCATGTTTTGCTTGGTCTGATTTTCAGTTTTGTTTCATCATATTTTTCATTTTGATAACCATCTTAGATAGGTCATCTAAATTCTATTTTGCTTGGATAATTTTATGTGGAAAATTTCTGCCTAAAAACAGAAATTTTTCGTAACATTTCTTTATGTTGTGCAGCATTTCCAACAAGTAATAGTTTGCTGGTTTTTGCAGGATCTTACCAGGGACAAGGGGTTATGCTGCCCACATTTGATCGTACAACACTTCAAGAGCTTCTCCACTAGTTGGGTAACGAATCTCTTCCTCTTTCCATTCATTTCTAGCATTGTAGCAAGCCCTCAGGAAGTTCCCTTGAGGTTTGCATTCTCTTGCATTTAGTTTCATTTTTGTAAGTTATTTCAGCAGGCCATTGTTGCCTACACCTTGGGAGAGTGATTGGCTCAGCCAACCCCCCAATATCGTTTGGCTAGGACTTAGTCTAATTTCGTTATTTGTTATTCTTTTGCCCCACTTGTCATTAGGACAAGGTTGTGTGGCTAGGATTGTCTTAGTAAATTGTTTAAGTTTTTGATATCAACCCTCTTTGGCACAATAAGGTAGGCTTGCCTCCACCTTGTGCCATTGTGAGTGATTTGCTTTTGATTTTCAAAGTTTTGCTTAACTAAATGCCTACACCTTGGGAGAGAAATCCCCAAAATCGTATGGCTAGGTAATTATGTGTTGATGGTTATTATGCTCATGGATTAAAATTCTCTAAAGTAGTTATCACAAATCATGAATCTTAGCTTAAGCCCTCAAGGCATAGTTTCATTTTCATGCTCTAGTTTTCATCTTAGCTTCATGCTTTGGAAGTAATCCTTTAAATCTGCAATTTACTTATCTCTTAAGGCATTCGTCATCCATTACTTTAAATCATATGTGGAGCATGTACATGGTGTAGAGCTTAGTTTTCTTTTCAGCAAGCATCACTCATTTTCTTAGCATGCTCTCAAATGGATTAACTTACATAGCTAAATGGTGATCACATAAAGCAATTTTCTGTTATAGTTGGCAAGTTGTTCTTGTCTTTCACTTTACTTTTTCTTTCAAGTTTACATGCATACATGGTTAAGTGGATGATAATGGAATAGATGTTTTACTTTCAGCTTTCTTACATGCTTTAGATGTGTTCATAGGCTTCAACTTCATATCTGCAACACACTTTCATAGGCTATTAAAGTTTCAGTTTTGGGCACAATTCATTGTTTTGGGGCACTTAAAACTTATCAAAACACTCACCAACACATCTTAAAACTTAGTCCTAAGCCTTAATAATATTAGACCAACTAGGACACCTAAAATCCACCATCTTCACCATCTAAAATGGGAATTGAGGAGGGCAACGGAAGGTGAAGGTCGGGGACGGTCTCACGACGCAAAGAAGCGTCCTTTCCGTAAAAACTCAATTCTTTGGGCTGACTGTGACAGCTAGGGTGGGCCTCGTTGCTTCACTATCTTGAGCATCCAGCAGCCATTTGACAATAGGGGGAGGAGGATTAAGGTTTGACACTTAGTTAGGAGGGTAACTAAAATCTTTAAGCAACTCCTAACCATTTAGTCTTCTAGGCAATCTTCTTTTGGATATATCTTATGGTTGTTTAGAACACTAGATTGCAAGCACACTTATCTTTCAATCTTTTATGCAAGTTTATGGTTTAAACATCTAAGTGTTAAATCTTTCAAAGTTATGTTGAGCATTTGTCTTTCAATATTTCATATATTTTGATTAATGCTTTTTATGGTGTGATTCAACAAGAGATAGCGCATCCCACTTCGAGGCATCATCTTGTTGGATCTTGAGTGCTTTTATGGTTGCCATTGAAAAGCAGTGCAATTGATATTGGGGCATGCTTGGCCTTATGTTTTGAAGATCTTTAATTTTTCACATTTAAGCACTTGTTAATCTTGTCCATTTGTATCTTGTGTATCTCACATATCTTCTTCATAATTGTTGTAATAGCTTTCATTCATTATTGTAAGTACTTGTATCTTTTTGTTGTGGAGTAATTGTAATTTTGTAATCTTTGTAATCTTTTGTAATCAACCTCCTTAAACATAGTTGACCCCTTTGCCCAACCTTAGGCACTAGTCTTAGTTGACTTAGGGAAGGGTTTTGTTTGACATATTGTGCATCTTGCATTTGCTACCTTAGCATCATAGGTTAGTACTCCCCCCAAACTTCTAATCAATTAAAATCAACTCCTAGAATTTCAAGTTAAATTATATCTAGTAACTAGGGCCTACCCCCCTTGGATTCCCTAGGAGTAAGCCTAGAAGGAAGAGGTTCCAGTCAAGGTGACAGTGTGGACTGTGAACCTAGGCATTGTGCCTCCAAGGACACACTAAGTGAGCTAGACTTTGTTCATGTTTGCAAGTGTGTATTAGGACGGCAACAGGCATCATTGAGGTTTATAACATTAAGCGATCGCCTTCGACTTCTATTTATTTCCATTGCACACATTTTTTTATGTTGTCCACAGATTTTCTTGGTTCTCCTTCTATAAGGACAATTTTTTTGTAAAAATACTACTTATATTAATCAAAAAAGCATATGTACAAATTGAGGATGTAATGTCCCTCACTTCTTGATGAAGAGGTCTGGAGAGACTCAGTAGTCTAGCTATCCCCACTAGACTATAGTCTCATGCATCATTGGGACAAAGTCAACTAGAAGACACTTCTTAAGCACAACGTTATATTACTAAGTTGACTTTGTGTGAAAAAGGGTAACTCAACGAAAGAAAAGAAAAGGTGGAGTTAAGCTAGGAGTTAACCCTAGGGGTTAACTAACTCAACAGAAGAATAGACTGGAGGTATAAAAGAAAAGAAGGGCGCACTTCTAAGGCATTATGGATTATTATCATTTTGTATTTGGGCTCTTGAGCACAAGCAGTTTTGAGGGTTTTGTGACTAAAACCCTAGAGATCAACTCGGTGGTGAAAGATCCCACCTTTCTTGATCCAAGCTTGGTCTCAGAGGTGCAACAATCCTCCCACACCATTCTACAGTGTTACAGGGGTCAAATCTATTGGCAGAGGCATCCTAGTGTGCAACCTAAGGGGCTTTCCAACATGAGGGCACACCACCTTGTGAAGAGCAATTCGATCTGAAATAAGGAGGGAGCTTTTGGGCAAAGGAACACCTGGGTTTTCTTCATATTGTTCGGGGCATCATTTCTAATCTATTCAGGAGGAGGTTATCCCAGCAGAGTATTTCCTAGAGCTTGGCACAAGTTGGAGGAGAGGGGGGCGCACTGCAGAAGGAGATTTTCATCATTTGGTGGCCCAGATCTTTATAGATCATCTTGAGACTTCACCAGCTGGATTGTCTTGGCCCGATCTATCATTCAGGTGAGTTTTGTAGCAGTTGGGGGCCTCTAGAGGTGAGGCCGAAATATTGGAGATTCATTCAACCAGGGGGGGCGCAAACCAATTGAGGGTTTGCACATTTGGAGAACCAGAACTTCACCCTTCAGTCTGATACTTTGCCGGGGGGGTTCTAGTAGCCCGATCTACATTCCGGGGAAGTTTGGAGGCATTGGGAGCACAGGAAGAGGAGGGCCAAAACTTAGGGGGTCTACAGCTACTAGGACAGTGCGCAACTCAGCCAATTGGAGGGTTTTGGCACTACATTGGACCAGGGTCCCATCTCATCAGTCTTCTCTTGCAGCTATTGGCCTTTGGAGGCTTGGATCTTCTCTTCAGAGGGCCCTTTGGAAGGCTATTATCATTGTATTGGCTATTATTGTAGCAGCTGTCATCCATTTTGGATATTATTGGGAGTTTTCTTCCAGATATGCAGATCTCTTGTTACAAGGATCTACCTACTATCTAAATAAAGGTCAGATCTAACATTATTGGCTCTATATTGGTGTTCCTTATCGTATCTTGTCTTTGTTTATGGTATATGCTTCAGATATGTTACTTCATTGCTTTAATCATCATCATATAAACCCTAATGCCCAACTCCATGAGTAAACCTGCAAACACATAATCAAACACACACAAACAGTGAGCAGTTAGTGTTCCAAGCAAAAAATTTGTCTTAGGAACCTTACAGAGGACAATGTGTACAACTTCAACAAGCAGAGAGAAGAATATATAATCAATCAGGCAGCTTCTGTATCGCTGTCAAGGCTACAATGAGGTCTGAATTAGTGTTCCAAAGATCGCTGACATCAAGATATATCGCAAGTTTTCCAGGCCAGCGATAATATCACCATAAAAAATCGTGATTTTTTCAAATTTGGAATATATCATGATAAATCAGCAATATATTGGGAAAAAATGGAAAATATCCACTAAGTTAAGATATTTTTGGTTTTTTGGGATTTTTTTGCTCACTTTGAAGTGGGAAAGCAGGGGATTTAGAACAAAGGGGTTACTCACTATTACATTTGCCCATAAAAGGACTAGAGGGAGGGGGTTGCTTTAGATGCTTAAAAAGTTGAAAAAAACGAATATTTTTGTATTTTTAAAGTCTGTCAATATTATTTGATATTTTCCCTGATGTTGCCGATAAATTTCTTTCCGCTTGAAAATATATTCACCAACACAATATTTGCAACATTGGTCTGAATATGCAAACATTGACACAATTTTGGCATCCCTAACAAGCAGAAAACCTTTTTCCTTGACTTGGGTGCATACCTCATCCTACCACAACTTTTGGAATGAGAAGAGCCATCGAAAATACACTCACAATCCATTTTCCAAAGAGTGAACCCATCTGTAATGTGAATACAATGCCACATGCCAACATAAAGCGAGTGAACGAGCAAGCTGGAATCACCAAACAGAAAACAGAGCTGCTATCCAATGAATATTACCCAGTAGAATGTATCAAAACTTCTATTGAACACGTTTCCAACACAGTCAAGCAAACTGGCACTCCCATAAAATATGTTAAAGTGACTCAGATTTGGCACAAACTGGACATTTCTCATTTGTAAAGCCACTCTTGGCAAGTCTGGCTTTAGTTAGTGGCCACTAATAAATCACCAACTATGCAAAAACTATTTGTAGGAAACTCTATAAGACCTTATCAATATTATTCAGTAGCTATTACTAATAATTTTATGTTGCGACCAGTGAAGTTTGACTCAGCCAAGACTCACCAGTCTTGCCAAGTCTCAGCTGAGCCAAGTACTCACCTGATACACAGCCCCAAACTTGCCACTCGCCAAGACTCATCAAGACTCAGCCAGACTCACCCAAACTATATTTTGAGTTTTTTTGTATTTGTCAAGTCTTTCCCAAGTCACTGAGTCTTTCCAAGTCCTAGGCCAACCAAGTCTTTGCCGAGTTCAAGTGTGACAACTTTGTTTGTGACTATAATGTTTGAGTAGAACATCTTGTTTAGTGAGATGCGTGTTTTTTGGTATGTGCGTAGTATTGACCAAATATCAAAATATCAAAGTGCATATAGAATGGACTCAAATAATGTGTGGTCCACAATGATAGAAAGATGGAAATATAGCAGGTGAACACAATGTAAATTAAAATATTTATTTGATCGAAGGTTGAAAGTTGATTCTATTGTGTGGGAAGAATTTTTCCTGAAATACTTGAAAATCCATGTTCATACATGGAGTGCACAGCCATCAAAATACTTGTAGCAAGCAAAAGAGAAAAACAGGGATTGGTTCATCCTTATCAACCAATTCAACATAATTCAGATCATAGCATTTCTTAGGAGAACATAGACATTGTAGGGTGAGGATGAAACTTTCCCTCTTTGTCACTTAGCTTTAATACACTATCACAGATGGATATCATTTAGCACTGATCCTTGTTGACCAATACAATATGATTCAGATTACAGCATTTGCCTAGGAAAACAGACAGTTGTAGCTGCAGGCTGACTTTTCCTCTTGATTACTTGACGTTTTTCCACTAGCAGATCATAGATATCATTTAGCACATCTCACATGGAGGTAACTATATTTCCACCCAAAAATAACTCCTCAAATGCATGATAATGTTTTCTGGCACAACTAGGATCCTCAATTTTAACGTTCAAGCTCCATGCAATCAGTGGAGTGATTAATACAAGTATCTTTTTCTACGAAAATCTGAATGCTATCCTCAAATATAAAGCAGGAATAACAACATGCCCAGAGAGAGTTTGAACGTTCAAAACTTACACAGTATTGAAAAGATAGGCCTTCCCTTTTCCGCAGTGAAAAGACTGGGCATAGAAAACATGCAAAGGAACTTCAAATCAGCAAATTGCAAATTAATTTAGAATGGGAATAATGGATTATCTTATAAAACCTTCGCTGTATAAGGGAATAATGTTTTAAAACCCATAGCAACTTCACACACAACATTATCTATTCTCTTATGTAAATTTGGTGAGTCAGTTCATCCCCAACAGATCGATTCTTGCCAGGACAAGAGTGGCTATGATTTGAACATGCATAACATGTAGTAATGAATGAACAGTAGTAACTGAGTACAGAAACAGAAATAGATCATAAATAATGCTGAATTGTATTAACTACTCCTGTCTAGGAATGCACAAAAAATGGTCCCCCTACATGAGATCCTGGATTCCTTTCTTTCATGATGTACTTTCATCTCTGAACTTTGAATGACAACTCAGCAAATAAACCTCTAGGTCAACAATACAATATTGCAAAGAAAAAAAAAGGTTGTATGTCTCGTACTCAATTAACAGAAAAGTTTATGGAGTTGCAATTTTCAAACCATAACCCATGGTTCTCTAAAAGAGCAAGGACAGCTTAGATTTAATATGAAAAAGACATGATTGACTAAACACAGAGTTGTGGACAGGTCAAAAGCAAGTTTTAAATAAGAAAAAAAAGATGAATAAATGTAACAAATACCTTGGAGATAAGTTCCCCAAAGAGTGCCAAGTGGCTGCCACAAATCCTGCAGCTGTAAGTCCTTCCATCTAACTTTACCAGGTAAAGCCGGCCCATGTTAATCTCCAAGTCTTCTTCCTTGTATATTTCTTAGCCTCAAGGAAATGTTTGTTTTAAGTTCTTCTCAGATAAAATAGCTGAGCACAAGACCCTGGCTTCATCCAATCAGCTAAGGTGATGAGACTTCACAACGTTTCTGCATTAGAAAAGTTTCGGCAATATCAATATTGAGTTTGCAAGGTTTTCCTAATTCATTTCACTGGAATTCATCTAATTTAGATATGATGCACCACATCAAGGAAATGATTCAGTTCTAATGGCTATAAGTAATAACTAATAATGGGTTGGCAACTGCAACTAGTATTTCCATAGAATGCAATGCCTGTGGTGTCTTTTACAAATGACAGTATACATTTGAAGCATGTCCCAGACTACTCTAGATTCTAGAACCTAGACTCTGTCCAATTATGAACATCTTATAGAGTTATCATTTTCTGTCCATCTAAATATGAAGTAATTCCCAGCCCCAAATAAACAAAGCTATTAAAAAAAACAAAAAAAGGAATATTTATTTCAGTGACTCCTGTGATCATGTTACATTTTTTTAAAGGATCCAACTGACAATCAAAATACAGATTCATTCATTTTTTATGTAAGAAGCATTTGCTGAATTATGGGGACACTTGGCACTGCAAAATAAAATTTGTTGCATAGATAATTTTGTTGAAACAAATGCATGTACATGAGGGCAGAATATATGTGGAAATCAATATTTCATTATACAGGCAATGCATCAATGACTTTAAAAGATGTATATATATGAGGCATATTGATGTTGTATATGTACGAGGCATGTTCCATTATTCTCATGAGGAGTGTCTTTCTTATTACATCTTAATAACATGTCAATTACATACATATCATATTAATACATTTTATTAAGTCTGAACATAACTGTATAACATGACCCTAGGACTTTATAAATAAACATTAAAAGGTCTAACAAAGTTTAGGGATAGTGGGTTGTTTTCTCATTGAGAAATTTAGAGAGAATTTGGAATCCCATGATCCAGATTATGCTGAGATAAAAATGAAGGCACAGATATAACAAGGAAATACACAGAGATATGATGAGGTAGTTCTTTCGGATTCATCGCATTGGTTTTTTATATTCGACGTTTCGGACCAAACCAATGTGGTCCATCATCGGGAAAAGTTTTTATTGAAGACTGAAATATAGTAATACTCAATTTCTATTAAAGACTGAAATATGCAGAGACTGTAAAAGAAAATACAGAGCGAAATGAACTCGCTAGAATGGTGGTAGTTTATCTCTGAGAAGAGATGTGGCGGCTACGCGCATTCGCAAGAAGATATTTGCAATGAGGCTCCAAAAGCCTTTTTAACATAACGCATAAATGAGAAAACCCTAAACATCCAAAACCCTAACCCCAGAAGATGAAACACCAAAAGGTTTGTGGGCCTCGATGGGGTTAGTTGATACGTCAACTTCCCTAGGGTGTAGCTTTTGCATACAATCTCTGTTTGGGGCGCTCGATACCTCGTCGGAAAGGTTTAGCCGATGAGTACACATTTCTAACGACCCAATACGGGCCTTTTGTTGATGATTACAACTGCGTGAGACATCCTCCAGGACACAGACCTGAGAGAGAGCCCCTGAGTTGGGTGTGTGGTTCCTATCTGAGACAGAACTGGAACGTTGTGTTGGCCTCCTCCTTACAAAGAGTTGAGATGAACTCCAGATGATTCTCCTGTGTAACGTAGTGAGAAAGAAGATCTGTTGAGTTGGACATGTTTGTGGCTGAGCACAGGTGAACGTGTGAAATCCCATGAGTTGGGTGCATCGTTTTGAGACAGAAATGAAACGATGTATTAGCCTCCTCTAAGCAGAGAGTTGAGATGATGAACTCCAGATGACCCTCCTGTGTAACACAGTGAGAAAGAAGATCTGTTGAGTTGGACGTGCCTGTGGATGAGCACAGGTGAATGTGATCCTAGTGGCTTAGCACTAGTGAGTGTGGTTCTCCTGTGAGACGTAGTGAGATAGAGAGACATCCCTGTGGCTGAGCACAGATGGATGTGCCCCTAGTGGCTGAGCATTAGTGGGTGTATGAGATCCCTTGCTATATTGTTCAAGAGTTAGACTTACCTATAACCCTATTTGTTATGTAAAGGGTACAGGTCGGCCCCACCTTAATGTAAAAGATAATTAGTATAAAAGATAATTAATGTAAAAGATAATTAATATGGTAATTATTAATTATATTTTGAGTTATTGAGCTCGGCCCTATCGTGCCAATAGACACATCATTTGATGTGACAAGTCTTATATAAATAAAGGTGAATCCCCATTGAGGAAACACACTTATCATTGTGTCATCTCATGATTTTAGAAGTCCCAGAAGGGGTTGAAGTCCTCATTTCATGGGAAGAAGGGGTTGAAGTCCCAGAGGGAATGTAGCTAGAAAAAGATAAAATCCAAAACTATAACCTTCCAAATGCTCGCCCAAAGAGGTCTTGAGAACAATGAAACGTTTCTCCTAAAAAATCAAAGACCTGCAAAAGCAAATACACATATATTAAATGTCCCACTTGTTGAGGGATCCACACAAGTGTGTTACAAGATTTTCTTTACCCCTATGGCACTCTATGTAGCTCTCCCTTCAAGTGACATTGTGGTACTGCCCCCCAAGCTTTATGTTACCCATTGGGAGTACCCAGCCATTTTGGACCTTAACTAATTAATGGAAAATGAATGGGCTTGGAAAAAGGATGCATTGAAAACGAAGGTGCAACACACCCTCTACAAAGGCACCCATAAATGAGACACTACGAACCCTTGTATGTCATGAACCCTGTTATCGCACAAGTTGTAGGTTGGGCAAAGCCCGACCCAACCACTAAATGGTGACAACTAGAAGAGCACCTACCCACTGTCACCTTAGGCAGGTGTTCCCGTCACTTTAGAGGTGAGGTAGTCACCTGAAGGGGGGAATCCCGATGACCATAGGGGGGATTTAGATGGAAAGTGAGATGTATGAAGGGATGCCCCTAAAGGTCAATTCTCTAGATGGAAAAGGGAACTTGGTAGTGAGTCTTGAGGGTTGCTTGAGGTTGTCAATACTTTGAGTGACCTGCCAAGAGAAGAATACCTACCCGAGACACAATGAAAACCAAGTATACAATGTGTTAAGCTTGTTGTCCCTAATTGCAACAACAATCGGTGATGTATATCAGCATATAAAAGATAATAAGAGCTGCAAAACAAGTGCTAAGAGTCTTATAAAATAAGCAAGAGACAAGCTAGTAAAGACTAGTTTAACTCAAGAATGAAAGAGCAAGACTTTAGCACAAAAGCAAGGCTGTCACAAAAAGTTTATTGTAGTGATATTTATCAGCCTTATGGTTGTAGCAAACCAAACCTTATAACAGAAAATTCAGCCAATGAAAATCACCCTAAATTAGCCCAAAAAGTGTGCCTAGGTTAGTAGTTTGTTAGGGCAAAGTTATAGCTAATTTCTAGGGTTAGTTTAGGAGTTATCTAGGGTTAGAGGGTTAGATTTCTACAGCCCTAATGGCTGTAGGATAGTTTTATTACAGCAGCAAGTTTTAATGGGTGAAAGAGAACGCCTCAATGAGGCAAGATAGCCTAGGGCTCAAGGAACAATATCCAAGTGAGAGAGACTCAAAAATTCAACTTATCACGTTTACCAATGCAACGTTTTATTTCTCCAATGCAACTAGTACCTTTGATTAATGGGTTAATGGCATCAAAAGTAAAGAGCTAGAGCTACTACCTCCTTGGGGGTATAAATCCTCTTACTTCCCAACGCAAGTAACCTAGCTAGGGTTTAAAACAAAGGGGTGTATATCCTTATACTTCCTTAGCAAACCCTTGCAAACAAATAATTCTATGCTTAAAATTATGGTGGAGCTAAAGTAGGGGTGTATGCACCTATACTCCCTACATAGCCTTAGCAATAATCAACATTGAGCTTGAATTACAAATGATAGCAATAAGTAAAAAACCTTACCAATCCAAATAGCAACAAGATAAACCACAAGATGCCAAGATAAACCACCATAATAGCTAGAAAAAGACCTCCAAGAGATAGCGCATCATCATCATCAAATCCATAACCAAAGAAAGCACCATACCATAGCACAAGAGAACAAAAAGCTTCAAGGGTAGCAAAAATTTCAGTCCTTAGCTCTTCACAATGGGAGAGTTATGATTTAAAATGAGATTTCATGATCTCTATTTATACAAAATGTCTATCACATAGTTTGTCCACTTAGCAAGGGTAAAACATAAGATAAGGGGTCCACAACCCTTATCGTACCCCTTGCATCAAAATAATATTAAACAATTCATCTTAAAATTCACTTTTACACAAAAGAAACCTTAGAACAAGATGACTTCACCCCTTTAGCGGACGTTTTGGCACTTGAGCAAGTCGTTGGAGAAGATGTGGAAGTCGTTGGGGCTTGTTATCGCACAGTTTGTTGCTAGGTCAAAAAGGCTAAAGGCTAATGGTCAAACTGGCGAAACAGGATCCTTCCCCACCCAATGTCACCTCAATGGGGAGGTTCTTTCTATTTAGGGAGGTTAACCCAGGGGAGACGTCACCGGTAAACTGGGACTTTGAAGAGGTCAAAGGATAAAGATTAAGGCAAAGTTTCCTCCTCACAGATTACCACCAAGGTCAGAAAGTCCGGCTAATCAGCCAATAAATGAAGTGTATGCCCAAATGAAAACACCTGCCCGGAACAAGACAACAGCAATACAATATATATGCAGGCTATAACTCAGTGGGTTAGTACTTCATGTGACTATCTGACAATAATATATAAGCAATGAAACAACAGATATTAATGAGATCAACGTTTTGTTAATATAGCAACGTAGAAGTATCAATTCATCAATAACTATTGAGATGATGCAGCAAACAATATATCCAATCAATCATTTACTCAATAAATGCCTTTAACCATCATCTAATTGCTTATTGTCAATGTTTGTTGTGTCAAGATGAGGTAACCAACTATGACATCAGCCTAGTTAGGATTAGTTTGGTTAGTTAGGGTTTCAAAATTCAAAGTTTTGAGAGTTGTTTTGGACACTAGGACTTCAACGTTGTGTGTCTAAGATCAATGCCTAAGGGTATATGGAGTCATTCAAGGAGAAAACGCAAAGTTGAAGGAACAATAGGCTAAAGACAAGAGGGAAGGGTTCTAGAGTGTTGCAATGGTAGGGCCCTAGAATCAAAACCCTAGGGGAAAGAGGCTCACTCCGGTGTTGCTTAAGCAAGGCCTCGTGCTCTTTCCTCCTTCTTTAGGTCATGTTATCGCACGGTTTGTAGGAAAGGTTGGAGAGCTTGAGTCAAGGCTTGAAACCGGCGTAACAGGAGCTTCCCCACCCACTGTCACCTCGATGGGGAGCTCTTTCTATTTAGGAGGGCTAGACCAAGGGAGACGTCCCTAAGGCAATCTGGGTTAATGAAAGGCTAAAGGGTA
>JASDQU011102323.1:11543-35061 GCA_032191745.1 Picea mariana | reverse complement strand
TTCAATTTACATTCATATGCAAGCTATCTTTGATGTGTTGTAGAAATAATATCTAAGTGGTTAAATCTTTCATTTGGAATATTTGGCTTTCCACGTTTTTCATCTATCCTTAATTCTTGTACTTGTGGTTTGATCCTTCAAGAAGTGCGCATCCACCTGGAGGCATTCTCTTGATTGGGTCTTGAGTGCTTTGCGTCTCTTGGCCATTGAAAAGCAGTCCAACAGAAGTCTATCTGTTGTAAGCATGCTTGGCTTGATTTGTTGATGGTTGTTCATATTTGAATATCTTCTTTCCTGCACATTTCAAGCACTTGTTAATATTTTGTATCTAGTCTTAATCTGTATATCTTAGATATTCGTTTGTATCTAATTGTATCTATCTTTTTGTAATATTTTGTAACTTGTAATTATCTTGTAACGAATATCCCCCTAACTTAGTTGACCCCATTGCCCAATCTTAGGCACTAGTCTTAGTTGCCCTAGGAAAAGGTCTGACTCTCATACTTAGATAATTGCATCTTGCATTTGCTGATTGACATCATAGGCTAGATTCCCCTTAACCTTTTAACCAATTAAAACCAACTCGTAGAACATTAAACTATAAATCTCATCTAGTAACTAGGGTCTACCCCCCTTGGCTTCCCTAGGAGTTAGCCTAGACGGAAGAGGTTCAAGTCAAAGTGACAGCATGGACTTTGAACCTAGGCATTGTGCCTCCAAGGACACACTAAGTGAGCAGGACTTAGCTCACGTTTGCAAGTGTGTATAAGGACAGCAACACACACCAAGAAGAGAAACCGTTTAGAGCAAAAACGGTTGAATGATATGGTATTTGTTCAGTATAACCTTAGGTTGACGCGCAACCAATTGATGAACAAGATCCCTGAATCCAACAACATATTCTTGGATGATGTTGATCCCTCATCAGATTGGGTTGTGGAGACTCAGCCAGCAGCTTTTGACAATGAAGACCTTTCTTGGATGGATTTGGATCCCGAGCCACATCAAGAGAATGTGTGCACTGATGTTGCACCTGTATCTTTGCCTTCTGGACCAGGGGAATCAAGTCAGGCTCAGAATCCCCCTGTTGAGTCCACTTATGTTGAGGATGTAGATGATGACTATGAGTCTGAGTCTAAGTCCTCTGAGTCTTCCTTTCAGTATGCAGATTAAGATTATTAGATTGTTTAGTCTCTACTCTCTAGAGTCTAGCCTAGACTCTAGAGTTATTTTTGGACTTTATAGGCCATTTAGAGCCTTTTTGATGATGTATTTTGATTCGGATATTCATATGACTATGGACTCATGGAGTGCACTTACTCTTAGTGCTATTTTGGTTTTATACACTATTACTTGTTATATATACATGAGAAACTTTGCAAATTTGTGTATAATGGTTTGGAATCTGGATTCACATGGATGCACACGAATATATATGAGAAACTTTGCAAATTTTTGTATAATGGTTTGGATTCACATGGATGCACATGAATATGTATTTGTTTTTCAAAATTTGAATATTTTATGTATTTTTAGTGACCGGTTTTTTGATCCGGTTTTTTCCCGGTTCCGGTTTTTGGGGTCGATCGGTTCAATGACCAGTCCGGTTCTGGTAACTTTGATCTCATCACATGTTTTGCAGCAACAAGGTGAACACGTATGGGCTCTACCAGACACTGACTCAAGGTGTTCACAACAAAACATATATTTGGCCTGGTATTCGTCGGATACGTCAACGATCTAATGATCTGTCTATACAACGTAGCATCAACCAATTCTGACGACGTATCAACCAGGAGCTTCAACTTTGTTTCCATGGGTGTGTTCATGGATTTACACTCCAACATATCAAACCTCTTCAGTATTTCAACTACATACTTCCCTTGGTTAAGGAAGATCTTCTCTGGGTTCTGCCAAACCTCAAGACCTAAGAAATAATGAATTAGGCCTAGGTCATTCATCTCAAATTCTCCAACGAGCTTCTTCTTACAATCAATGATGAGCTTTTCTTCTCCAGTTAAGAATAAGTCATCCACATACAATAGCAATATAACTGGCTCATCATTCATAACCTTGAAGTAAAGGTTAGAATCAACTTTACTCTTGGTAAAGCCCAAGCTCGTCAGTAAACTGTCAATTCTTCCATACCAAGCTCTAGGAGCTTGCTTCAACTCGTACAGAGCCTTCTTCAACCTGCAGACATGAGTCTTTTTGTAGAAATTTAATGACAAAATCAGAAAACTAATAATTATGTCATACACTTAGCAACCTAGAGATAATTGTCTTTTATGAACTCTGAAATGTCTAAACCCACATCCAAAAATTACCATAAGCAAAAATACACATTGCTAAGCAATTTTGCAACGAAATAAACACAATGAACAGCAACCATTCAACTCAGAAAAACTCAGAAATTTAGGCAATGCCATGGAAAACCCCAATGTGGGGAAACCCAATGAGAGAGAGAGAGATCTATTATTCAGCTTCAGGAAAATACATATTAGCAGCAACATTACAAATTCCAGCAAGAGAAATCCACTTACAACACACCAAAACAGTCCCACAAATTGCTGCCTCGAAATCTATGCCAAGCCCGTGTTGTTGTACAGCCTTCCCAGAAAATTTGCACCTTGAAAAGTGTGCCAACAATCTGTTGTACGGACTGTCCTGTATGGCCCAACAGCAAGAAAAACGCTCAGAATAGCCTCAAAAACTGTGCCAAAGCTTGCCTCGATTCCCATGCCCTATTCCACTTATTGTACGCACTGTACAGATCCATACAATACGGCCTCCAATAGTGAAAAAATCATTCAGCACTCAAACAAAAATGTTTCCTTGGGATTTGTGCCCAAAATCTCTTGGGAAATGTGCACTCTTTGCTGCCCTAATTTTCCTCTCTCAAGCCTACTCGAAAATCCCTCTCAATCTCCTCCTCTTGTGTCTTGCACACTACCCAATGCATTCTCTTATAATCTAAAAGTGACCCTTCACCTTCTCCAACCCTAGATCTAATGGCCAAGATCTAATCTTGCCTTTACAAGATCAAGGGTCATGATTCATTCCCTCCAAAATAAATCACTTAAAATATTAAAGTACATTTTCACTTTATAACATACGTGCACTTTATGAAATAAAGTCACTTTAATATTAGAAGGTACACTTTATTAAAAAGTCACTTTAATAAAAGAACATCTTTATCACAACTTTATAAAAATCCACTACAAAGTCGAGTGTCTAGTAGTGTAGGTACAAGGTAACTTTTGCATACAAGACACACATGTGGAGTACCTTCCGAGCTAAAAAGCTAACGCTCCCTCTTAGAGAAGGATGTACTTGCTGCCATCTTCATCATCTAGTCCCATCACACTGTGCTCAGTAGGAGCTCCCTCTAAACCTAGAGCCATCCTCAACACCTGCACATAACTCAAACTAGAAGATCTTCTCTTAACAGTTACTCTGAACCCTAAGCTCCTAGGAGAATCCACTCCACCCTAAGCATCGATTCGATAACACCAGCTAAGCCTCCTGTCGGTGCTCAGAAGAGACTCCCTCTCTTCTCTCGGAATGCAAGACTAAATCCTTGGGCCCACCGCAGTTTCAGAAGCCTCCTGCTCCTCATCCGACGTTGAATCATATCCGGAAGGTTGTCCTCGCAACATGTACAACCTGCCCACCTGATCACCAATCAGCTGTGGTTCCACCGGGTCCGCTCCCTCCCTGTAGATAAATACATGTCCCCTCTTGAACAATGTACAATATCCATCATCCTCCAAGGCTGAGACTGAGAGCAAGTTAACCCTCAACCCTGGAACAAAGAGAACTCCATCAAGCTCCAGGAATCCTCCATACTCGAGTCGGAATCTAACCTTTCCAACTCCACGTACAGCTCATGCCATACCTCTTTCACTCTCCACTAGTCGATCAGGACCTGTCTCGGTGATAATAAGGAATACTCGCTAGATTCTCGTCATGTGGCAAGAGGCTCCACTATCCACAATCCATCTGAAATCACCCCCAAATCCTCCACTACCGACACTGGATACTAGAGTAACCAAAGAAAATTCCATGTCATACTTGGAAGCAAAGTCCTCCATGGCTGTTGTAGCAACTGTCTCAGGCCCCTCTGGTTCCTTCTTCTTCCTCTGAGGACAATGAGAAGCAAGGTGCCCCAACTGGTTACAACAGTAACATCTGACTTTCCTCAAGTCCCTCCTGGAACTTCCTTTCTTCTTGCTCTTTGCAGCAAGAGCAACATTGTCATCAGTTGCATCCGTCTTCTGTCCACTGCTCTGAGATCCTTCCTGGATCTGCTCCTAAGTGAAATCATCTCATAATCTGCTCCAATCTGGAAGATGTTCACGGCCCACCACACTTCACGAAGACTTCCCATTCCTTGGTGAAGCCTTTCAAGGCTATCCTCACCAACTCTGAATCCGATATGACCTCTCCAACTGCAGCCAGCTCATCTTTCACTTGAGCTACCCGAGTAAAATAAGAAGACACACTCTCCTCCTTTCCCATCTTGGTATCATGCAGCTTAGCCTTCAAGGCCATCTTCCTGTTTTCATTCTTCGCCTCAAATAAGTTCCTAAGTGCATCCCACATCTCTTTGGTTGTCTTCTTCTCAGCCAAGTGTAGGATAAGGTGGTCCTTCACCCCATCCAGAATAATCCTCTGAGCTTTGGCCTCCTTGACCTCATGTGAATCCAAAGCAATAGGATCTGTTGTGGGAGCCACAACAACAGAACTGACATAGTTCCAAATCTTGTTCACCTTGAGAATAGCTGACATCCGGACCTTCCACTGCAAATAGTTGGAAATGCCATCCAACCGATCCTCAAATCTAATACATGCAGCCATATTCCTTGTCACAGCTCAAGGAAAACAATCACAAATTTTCCCCCTTCAAACATCCCCAAAAAATCTCACTGCTCACTGTCACTCAGAGCCCAAGCTCTGATACCATGTAGAAATTTAATGACAAAATCAGCTAACTAATAATTTTGTCATACACTTAGCAACCTAGAGATAATTGTCTTCTATGAACTCTGAAATGTCTAAACCCACATCCAGAAATTACCATAAGAAGAAATTCACATTGCTAAGCAATTTTGCAGCGGAATAAACACAATGAACATCAACCATTCAACTCGGAAAAACTCAGAAATTTAGGCAATGCCAAGGAAAACCCAAATGTGGGGAAACCCAATGAGAGAGAGAGAGAGAGATCTATTATTCAGCTTCAAAAAAATACATATCAGCAACAACATTACAAATTCCAGCAAGAGAAATCCACTTATAGCACACCAAAACAGTCCCACAAATTGCTTCCTTGAAATTTGTGCCAAGTACGTACTATTGTATGGCCTTCCCAGAAAAATTGCACCTTGAAAAGTATGCCAACAGTCTGTTGTACGGACTGTCCTGTACAACCCAGCAGCAAAAAAAATGCTCAGAATAGCCTCGAAAATCGTGCCAAAGCTTGCCTCGATTTTCGTGCCCTCTTCCACTTGTTGTACGAACTGTACGGATCCGTACGACCTCCAACAGTGAAAACATCATTCAGCACTCAAACAAAAATGTTTCCTTGGGATTTGTGCCCAAAATCTCTTGGGAAATGTGACCTCTTTTCTGCCCTAATTTCCCTCTCTCGAGCCTACTCAAAAATCTCTCTCAATCTCCTCCTCTTGTGTCTTGCACACTACCCAATGCATTCTCTTATAATCTAAAAGTGACCCTTCACCTTCTCCAACCCTAGATCTAATGGCCAAGATCTAATATTTCCTTTACAAGATCAAGGATCATGATTCATTCCCTCCAAAATAAACCACTTAAAACATTAAAGTACATTTTCACTTTATAACACAAGTGCACTTTATGAAATAAAGTCACTTTAATATTAGAAGGTACACTTTATTAAAAGTCACTTCAATAAAAGAACCACTTTATCACAACTTTATAAAAACCCATTACAAAGTCAAGTGTCTAGTAGTGTAGGTACAACGTAACTTTCGCATACAAGACACACATGCAGAGTACCTTCCAAGCTAAAAAGCTAACACTTTTTATCTTCAACTTCAAACTCTTGAGGTTGTTCTATATACACTTCTTCTTCAATGACACCATTTAAGAAGGTTGTTTTCACATCCATCGGGTGTAACTTCCACTTCATATTGGTTGCAAGAGCTATGATTGTTCTAATAGAAGTGTATCTGGCTACAGGAGAAAACGTCTCTTCATAATCAATGTCTTCCTTTTGAGAAAAGCCACGAGCTACAAACCTTGCTTTATGTTTTTCAATACTTCCATCAGCAGCATGTTTTATCTTGTATAACCATTTGGAAGATACCACATCTTTGTCCTTCGGTTTGGGAACTATTTCCCATACATCATTCTTTATAATGGATTGGTATTCTTCTGTCATGGCATCTGCCCATTCTTTCTTCTGAATGGCTTCTTCAAAGCAAGTAGGCTCCTTCTCTATGAGATCACACATCAAAGCCATATAGCTGGAGAATGGTTTAGGTTTCTTGATTTTTCTCATGGTTCCTTCTGGGGCACCATACTTCTCTCCATCTTGAATAAGTTCCCTTGCCCAAGTTGGCTTTCTCTTATGAGAGATCATCATTTGGGGAGGTTCTTGAGATTCTATCATGCCATGATCTTCTGGAATCTCATCATCAAGAGAAGTTGTAACTTCCCTCGCTGGTTCTGCAACTCTAGGAGCTACAGGTTCTTCTTCATATACTTCTTCAAGCTGGCATCTCCTTAACTTATTGAGTGTTGCATCTTCATCAAAGGTTACATCTCTATTGATCTCAATATGATGGTAACCTAGTATATAAATTCTAAAGGCCTTTGAGACCTCACAGTATCCAACAAATATTCCCTTCTTTGCTGAAGGGTCCAGCTTGGTTCTTCTTTCTTTCGGAATATGTACAAACACTTGACAGCCAAATATTTTGAGATAGCTTACTTCTGGCTTCTTTCCGGAGAACATTTCTTCGAGGGTTTTGAACCCAAGTGCACTATGGGATACTCTGTTTTGGACATACATTGTTGTTCTTGTTGCTTCAACCCATAAGTGCATTGGAAGATCTTGATCACGAATCATAGTCTTCACTTCTTTGATTATAGTTCTATTTTTTCTTTCGGCTACACCATTTTGTTGAGGATTGTAGGGAGTGGTGAGCTCCCTCTTAATCCCGGCATCTCTGCAAAAGCTTCCAAACTCTTTTGAAGTATATTCTCCTCCATTATCTGACCTGATTATCTTGATTTTTCTTTCAGAGAGATTCTCTATCAAAGCTTTGAATTCCTTGAATTTTCCAAACACTTCATCTTTTGATTTCAAGAAGTAAACCCAAGTCTTGCAAGAATAATCATCAATGAATGACACATAGTATACATACCCACTAAGAGAGGTTGATAGCATTGGGCCACATACATCTGCGCGGATGAGTTCCAAGACTCCTTCTGCTTTACTTTCGCTCTTCGGGAAAGGATTCTTTATGTTCTTTCCTTGTGCACATCCCTTGCACACACCTTCATGATCAACCTTGAATTCTGGTAGACCTCTCACTGCCTTGCTTACATATGGTAAGGCTATGTAGTTGATGTGGGCTAATCTTCTATGCCAAAGTTTACATGGACTCTCAGTGGAGTGAGTCAAGGCTGTATCTGAGTGACCTTTTAACTTATACAGGCCACCTTCTTCTATTCCAATAACAATTGCATCTTCTATGGTTTTTCCTTTAGGCCACATAAGAACTTCACCATCTATGAAAGCAACTCTAAAGCCTTTCTTATCTAAAGCTGAGATAGAAAGTAAGTTATTTGTCAAACCGGGTACATATAGTACATCATTCATTTTCATTGGGATCCCTGAATCAAGTTTGTAGGTGGATTCCCCCACTCCTTTGATAGGGTACTGGTAATCATCTTCGAGTGTAACTTTCTGGGGAAAGTTCTTTTCTGTAAGGCTAGAGAGAATGTCCCTTTGACCTGTCATGTGCTTAGAAGCACCACTGTCTATGAGGCAAGTATCCTCTCCAGGTGACACAGATCCTGAGAGGACAAAAAACAAAACATAGTTTTCAATCTCTTCTTTAGACATCTTTGTGGGTGGCTCATCATCTTCAACTACATGAGCACAATGCCTCTTGTTATTTCTCTTCTTGTATTCTTCTCTTCTTGCTCGACAATTCTTAGCAATATGTCCCATCTTATCACAATGGTAGCATTGATAAGAGGAAAAAACTTTTTCTCTTCTTTGACCTTTCTGAAACTTTTGGAATCTCCTTGGAGGGTGAGATTCTTTATGAGAGTGGGTGAATCTCTTTAGGGAGTGAGATTCCTTATATTGATGGGTCTCCTTCTAAAAGTGGGATCTTTTCTTTCCTCCTTTAGCATGAGCAGCCAGGGCATGATCTTCATCCCTTAATAGTACTGCTTCTGGGTTAGCTACTCTTGCTTCTTCTTGAACACATTCTTCCCAAAGACTGTCAAACTAGAGTTTTTCTTTTCTTGCACAGATAGTTTGGATGAAAGCATCCCAAGGTCTTGTGAGACCATTCAGAGCTGTCATTAAGAGTTCATCTTCATCTAGGTTGTCTCCAATTGCTTCTAGTTGTTCCTTAAATTGAGAAATTCTAGAGAAATAGTCATGGACTGTTTCTCCTTTCTACGTCCTTGTACTTTTGAGTTGAGTTCTCAGATTCATCTTCCGGTTGATGTTCTTTCCTTCATACATTTTGGTTAGGGCATCAAACATCTCTTTTGGAGTGTTCTTAGAAGCCACTTGAGGGATCAAGTGAACTTTAATGGAGTCTGCAATGATCCTTTTGGCCCTGTTGACCACCTATTTCAACTAGGGGATCAACTCCATGTGCCATGATGATATGTTCCGGATGACACTACTAGTTTGAAGACTTGTTGGGTCTACGAGGAAATTTTGGCTTCAGCACGTGTTTTTGTAATTAGAATTTTCGCTCCCCTGTGTGGGATTATAATGTAATGCATCTGCATGGATCATAGTTTAGGTCGATTGCCTAGGACTTCATCATTAGAGGAGTTCCCTTCATCAAGTGTTTTTTTTCCTCAAGTTATTAATTTCGCCTAACTAGCCTTATTAATTTCCCTTGAGTTTTTCACACGCACAATAATCCTCCAAAGTGGTGAAAGGCGCTCTAATGGTCGAGCCCTATGGTAGCTAGTGTCTAGGAATATTGTAAATCACCATGCTAGAAATCTTCTAGAGTCTTCTGAAATTCTATCGAATCTATAGTTTGTTTTAATTTTTTAAAATTACCCATTTAATGGTAATTTTAATTAATTTTTGATCAAAATTGTAAAAATTGGATCCTTCAGATTTTGATAGGGGTATTTGTACTCAAAAGAAATGAAATGAGGCCCCCTACACCCTTGGAGAAAGTTTCAGCTCAATTTGACAAGTTTTGCTAGGTGTTTGTCCATGAGGAGTCTTAGTCAGTCTAAGATAGCAATTTAATTACTGGAATTGACAAAGTCAAACTTGTCAAATTTTTATAATTTGAGCAAATTAAGTGGAGAAAGAGGGGGAGAACTTACCCAAACATTTTCCTAAACCATCCTAACCCTTTTCCAACCCTCACCTCACCCCCTCACCTAGCCATTAAGCCAAAAGGTCACTTTCCCTAGAAAGGTGCGCCCCCCTTGTAGAAAGTCTCCAAAAAGTAAAAAATAATGGGAGACTTATTATATCCCTTGGTGCGCCTCCCTATACCCTACAACTCATCATTTGACTTGTCAAAGCCTTGCCAACTCACTCCAACTCATTTCCAAAACCCTAAAAGTGACTCTTCCTTGACTTTGTCTATTTCTCTTGGATGTGTGACACTTGTAACTCATCCAAGAGGAGTCACTCTTGGCTCCCAAGTATAAATAAGAGCCTTCCTTCACTCATTTTACACATGATCTCTCAGTGCATGGTTACTCTACCCATTTCTCTCCTCTCCTCTCCTTTCTCTCCCACTCTTCTCTCTCATTCTTCTTGCTCTCTTTTTTTTTTCTCAAGTTTGGGTAAGTATTTGTCCTAGCTTGCTTCTAATAAAGAAAACTTTGGAGGATACATGGTGTGAAGAGTCTTCTTGGTGCCATATTGTTTCGGATCATGAGGTGATCTTGTTCTTGTTTATTTTCTTGTGTATGCTTAGCTTATAGATCTAGAGTAGGAACTCAAAGCAAAGTATTTTGCTTGGATAGATTTGTGGTAGTATTATCATAGATTTAGTGAAGTGTTTATTTGGGTATTGCAAAGTATTTTGTTTTACCATCTAGATCTACTCACAACCTCTCTATTTTTGTAGTTTTTCTCACAAGATTTGCAGGTTACCTAAAGGTTTGGAGTGAAGAGATCTGGAAATTTTCTTTTTCAACCACTTAAAACCTCTTGTATTTTCTGTTATGCTTCTCTTTTCATATTCTTTTATATATGGGTGGATTTGTGTTCTGAAGTAGACCAAAAACGAATATATATACTGCTGGTTTTACATTTTAAATTTTTGGTTTACACTAATAGAAATTTTCTGCAGATTTCTAGTGATTTCTGTAGCTTTTCCAGCAAGCTTTACTTGCTGGTTTTTGACAGATTCGTGACAAAAACGTGGAGGAACAGCCCATTTTGGGGCATCTAAAGTCAAACAAACTCCTCCCAAGTTGGGGTAACAAATACCCACTTCTTTCTCTTTCTCATTCTCTTTGAAATCAAGCCCAAAGGAGTACCAAGGGCTTGTTTTTCTCAAGCTAATTTAATTTTCTGCGTTTTATTTTCATTGTTTGCCTACACCTAGGAAAGAGTTTGGCAAAGCCAACCATTCTATATCGTGAGGCTAGGAACTTAGCTGTGGTTTATCGCTTGTATATGGTTTAGATCTTAGAAGCTCTTTACTTTTCATTGCTTAAGCCGTGGAGACGTAGTAACTTTACTTGTGTTTTTCAAACATAACTTTATTTTCAAGTACTTACTTTGCTTTCAAGTTTAATCACTTAATATTTTTCAAACTTAAGCAATCTATTTCACTTTACTTGCAAGCACTTAATTTAACTCAACTTAATCTTTAAGATAATTTACCTTAATAATTCTTAAGAACTTAATTTATCTAGTTAATTAGAACACCTTTAACTGTTCCAACTTTGCCATCAAAAAAGGAACCTAAGGAAGAAACAGGGGGTGCTAGATCAGGGATGGTCTCACGGCACTAGGTGTCCCCCTTGTGGAATACTTTTGTTTCCAGATTGACCTGTGGAGCTAGGGTGTGGCCTTGTTTGCCTCATTTCTTGAGCATCCAACAGTCTTTTTGGTATAAGAGGGGAGAGTTCTAGGGAAGTCACATAGTTTTAGGATTCACACTATTAAGTAGTATTAACTTAATCAACTTAAGCATCCTTAAACTTAATCCACCTTAAATTGGCATAATTTCTCAATCTTTTGATGGTTTAATCCTCTTTAACTTTGCAAGCATTTCATTTAAGTTATTTCACATGCAATTTTATTGAGCTTTTGTGGATGGTTAACTAGTTTACTTTGAAGTTGCGCATCTCTTGCCCGTGGAGGCTCTTTTATTGGATCTTGCTTTTATCTTTAATCACCCCTGGAGGTTGCACATCTTGTAAAGGCACTTCTTGTTTGGGTTAGTTGTGTTGATGCCAGTGAAACCATCCCTTGAAGTTGTGCATCTTGTGGAGGCACTTCATTGTTTGGGTGTGTTGGCTTGTTGTGTTGTGGTGATCTCCTCTTGAATGCTCTTTTCTTTCCCTACACAAATAAGTCAAGTTAGTTAGTGCTTTCCTATTTCATCTTGTTAATAGTTGTTGTATCTTTAGTATTCTTTATATTCATTTATGTGGATAGTTGTTTCATTTACTTGTATAAAGTAATTCTATTGTATCAAGTTGTAGAATCTTGTAAAGTTTATTTTGTAATCTAATTGTAATCTTTTGTAAAGTCTAATCCCTTTAACTTAGTTGACCCCATTACCAACCTTAGGCACTAGTCTTAGTTGACTTAGGGAAAGGTTTGCTTTTGCATTTGAAATCTTGCACTTTGCATTGTTGACTCTCGTCTAGACTAGATTCGTCCCTAACCTTTAACAAATTAAAATTAACTCCTAGAATTAATCTTTTTAACTCACGCAGTAACTAGGGTCTACCCCCTTTGGATTCCTTAGGAGTAAGCCTAGACGAAAGGAGTTCAAGTCAAGGTGACAGTGGGCTTTGTTATCCTCCACTTTTAGGGATAACTAGGAGATCATGTCTCAAGGCCCACAGGTCCTAGACATGGAGTATTGAGAGCGGGATTGACTTTAGCATGGCCCTGGAGGGCCCACCTTTTTTTTCTCCCGGCATCTTTGTCTTGTCAGCAGCAGCATCCATCACCATCTGCTTGGTCCTGTGTCAGAGATGGTTCTTGCTCCATGAGGTAATTAGTCCAAGTATCATGGTATGTGTCACTTTGATCATCAAACCCTTTGAATATGTGCATTTGATTCCTTTTATTTCTAACAACTGCTTGGATCTTACACTTGCCCACTTGACCATGTCTGAGGGGATTGACAGGGTGCCCTAGTAAGCCTGTGCCTGTAGGTTTTGGTTTGCCACTGGGGGGGATTTCTGAAAAGCCATCGTCTGCTCCCATCACATCACCACCTTTTCATCTTGTTTCCCGCTCACCTATCCCATTCCACTTGTCCGGGCACTGGGTTGACCTATTTTCAGGATTGCACCTTATCTCGTGGGAAGAAGGGGCTAAAGGCCTAGAAGGTAAAAGCAAGCTGGTAAAAGATAAAAGCCCAAGAATAAAACCTTGAGATGCTTCGCCCAGGGATCCCCGAGAAAGCAATAAAAGGCTTCTCAGCAAGAAACAAGAGGAACCCGGAAAAATAATAAAACAAGACCTAACCAGAGGATAGGGGGTCTCATCACGAGCCAGCCTATTAGGTCCATGGGTACCTAGCAGTATGACATTGCCACCAACCGGTTACCACACCAGGGCAGTGACTCTTGGTTGCATGGCCAACGGAAAGGGGGTGTCATCACGAGCCAGCCTTCTCATTTCTGTGAAAGTACTTGTGAGTAACGATGTCACCGCTGGTCACCACACCAAGGCAGTGTCCCCTGATTAGCTCTTGAACAAAAAATCAATAAAAATAAAAATAAAAAGAATAAAGAATAAAAGGCAAGAATGGGCTTGGAAAAAATGCATCCAGGACAGCTACAGCTCCCTTCTACAAAGGCACCCATAGGTACATTTTTGCATCCTTGGCCCTCATTGCACCCATCTGCTTAGACATCCCTTGACCATATCACCCACTTACATGGCTTGGATGAGGTCTCTTCCGGGAACTTTCCTTTCCCAGTAGGCACTAACCCAATAGGATGCCTTGTCCTTGTTATCCCCGCTTTTTAGGGATAACTAGCAGATCATGTCTCGAGGCCCACAGGTCCTAGACATGGAGTACCGAGAGCAGGATTGACCTGAGCATGGCCCTGGAGGGCCCATCCTTTTCTTCTTCCATCAACTTTACCTTGTCAGCAGCAGCAGCATCCATCACCATCGGCTTGGTCCTGTATCAGAAGAGGTTCTTGCTCCATGAGGTAATTGGTCCAGGTATCATGGTATGTGTCGCTTTTGATCATTGAAACCTTTAAATATATGCATATGATTCCTTTTATCTCTAACAACTGCTTGAATCTTACATTGGCCCACTTGACCATGATTGGGGGAATTGACAGGGTGCCCTAGCAAGCCTGTGCCCATAAGTTTTGGTTTGCCACTGGGGAATCTCTGAAGAGCCATCGTCCGCTCCCATCATAGCACNTTGGTCCTGTATCAGAAGAGGTTCTTGCTCCATGAGGTAATTGGTCCAGGTATCATGGTATGTGTCGCTTTTGATCATTGAAACCTTTAAATATATGCATGTGATTCCTTTTATCTCTAACAACTGCTTGAATCTTACATTGGCCCACTTGACCATGATTGGGGGAATTGACAGGGTGCCCTAGCAAGCCTGTGCCCATAAGTTTTGGTTTGCCACTGGGGAATCTCTGAAGAGCCATCGTCCGCTCCCATCATAGCACCACTGTTTCATCTCGTCTCCCGCTCATTTATCCCATTCCCCTTGTCCAGGCATTGGGTTGACCTATTTGTAGGATTGCACCTTATCTCGTGGGAAGAAGGGGCTAAAGGCCCAGAAGGTAAAAGCAATTGGTAAAAGACAAAAGCCTAGAATGAAACCTCGAGATGCTTCGCCCAGGGATCCCCGAAAAGGCAATAAAAAGCCTCTCGGCAAGAAACAGGAGGGACCCAAAAAATAACAAACAAGATCTAGTCAAAGGATAGGGGGTCTCATCACGAGCCAGCCTATTAGGTTCATGGGTACCTAGCAGTATGACATTACCACCATCTGGTTACCACGCCAGGGCAGTGACCTTTGGTTGCATGGCCAAGGGAAAGGGGGTCTCATCACGAGCCAGCCTTCTCATCTCTGTGAAAGTACTTGNTAAAGGCAAAAACGGGCTTGGAAAAAATGCATCCATGACAGGTACAGCTCGCCTTCTACAAAGGCACCCACAGATAACATTATGCATCCTTGACCCTCACTGCACTCACATGTCTGGACATCCCCTAGCCACATCACCCCACTTACATGGCTTGGATGAAATCTTCCTGGAAACTTTCCTTTTCTTGTGGATACTAGCCCAATAGGACGTCTTGTCTTTTTCTCCAATCTTGTATTGCAGGTTTTTGTAATGTCTTTGAGCTATTGACTGATGTATCAAGGTTTTTATGCATATTTTTAATAATATTGATGATGAGATGTGATTAACATTGCTATGATCCCGGTGACTGATGAGCCCATGGAGGGCGTAGCTTTTGATGTGCAAGACCATGCCCAGCGGACAGGTACCATTTGGACCGGTACACATGGGGAGATGACCAATTCGGACCTCCATGGGGCTGAAGAGCCCACCAAATGGACACTAAGACCCCATCAGGGGGTAGAGACAGGATGGAGATGGATCAGGGCTTTTGCACCGAAGAGGAAGAGGACGTTCCTTCAGAGGCACTCCGGCAGGACTAGACCTAGGGGGAATGACCCCTTTTTCAGTGGAACGCTAGCCTTGGAAGGCTTAGGACATCCCCATCTTCACCATGACATCATCCAGCTTCATGGATGCTTTTGGAGGCAGACTGGGTAGCAGTGACACGTGTGGCATGTTGGAGAGGCCCCTAGGGGGCTAACATTTTGCTCCTTGGTGTCTCATTTGCCCTAGAAGGGGCTCTTACTCCCATTTATACTTGATTAGGGCTTTTTACTTGGCATTTAATGTAAAAACAGTATGATTTTGATATTATGGCCTTGTCGGCCTTTTTATGACCTAAAAAGTAAAATTAGGTCATTGATACACTATATATTGAGGGTTTGGACTCTCATTTTATCATCGTAGATCACTCACTCATTAGTGAGGTTTGATTTTAGCGCCCTATTGGGGTTTTTCGTTGATTTAAGAGAGGCGCACTTGTTGAAGGGAGACTTTTTTGGCATTTATGGTGTTTCTCTTGAAAGAAGGTGTTACAACTAGGGTTTGCATGGTTATTTCTTCATGAATTGTAAGTGTTTTCTCTGCAAAACTTCTTATTGAATGGTTGTAGTCTAAATTTCTTGCATATTACTTATAAGTTTGCTAAATCAAAACCCTAGGTGACAAGCACATTTAATTGGTCCTTGTCTCATGTCCCCTGATAGAGAAATTTTTAGCCATTGAAGAAGGAAGTGAGAGCCTAGCCATAGCTACACTCTCATTTCTTCTTCTCCCTGAGCTAGCCGTACTATCCAGAAGCCAAAGGGAGTGAGACGTCCTTGGCCTAGTTCTACACCAGGGCCGTACCATTCTAGGGTTTGTTGAAAAGGCCTTGTTGTAGCAACACCTTGCCTCTTCAAGCCCTCATGCTTAGGTTGTCTTTGCTTTATCATCAACTAGTCGTTTTTCCAATTTGATCTAAAGATGGAGGAGAGAGCACGAGGCCTTGCTTTAGCAACACCGGAGTGAGCCTCTCTCCCCTAGGGTTTTGTCTCTGAAGCCCTGCCATTGCAGCACTTCAGAACCCTTCCCTCTAGTCTTTAGTCATCCTCCTTCAACTCTTGCGTCCTTCTTGTTGACTCCATTAAACCCTAAGGCACTGATCTAAGCCTCCAGCGTTGAAGTGATTTGATCCAAAAAACTCTCAAACTTCTTTCAAAACTGAAACCCTAACTACACTAACCCTAACCTACTAACCCTAGAATGCTGACGTCACCCTTGGTTATTTCATCTTGATGCAGCAACGTTTCATTTTATAAGCAATTGAATGGTAGTTAAGAACATTTATTGGATTGAGTGTTGATTTGTTACATTGAATGCCATATCATTCTTGTATTTATTGACAAGTGACATATTTATCATTTCCATTTTGCAAACATTGACTTCGTCAATATTTACTTTAAGTTGCTTATATTGAATATCAGATAGCCATTGATTTATATGAAGTACTAACCAAGACTGCACGCATTAGTCTCCTTGTTGTGTTGTCTCAAGCAGGTGCTTTTCTTTTCTTTGGTTATACTCTATTATTGGTTGTTTAGCCGGGACTATCTGGTTGGCGGTAATCTGTAAGGGGGAAATTTGTCTTTGTACTATTAGCCTTTGCCCTTTCAAAACCCCAGGTCACCGGGGACGTCTCCCCTGGGCCTAGCCTCCCTAAATAGAAAGAGCCTCCCCATTGTGGTGACATTGGGTGGGGAAGGTTCCTGTTTCGCCAGTTTGACCTACTATTCTTTAGCCTTTCTTGCATCTACAAATTGTGCGATAACAGTCCTTTTCTCCAGACTTGTATTGTAGGCTTGTGTAACGTCTTTGAGCTGCTAATTGATGTATTAGGGATTTTATGCACATGTTTAATAATATTGATGATGAGATGTGATTAACATTGCTATGATCCCTGTGACTGATGAGCTCATGGAGGGCGTAGCTTTTGATGTGCAGGACCATGCTCGACGGACAGGTACCATTTTGGACCAGTACACATGGGGAGATGATCAGTTCGAACCTCCATGGGGCTGAAGAGCCCATCAGGTGGATGTTGAGACCCCATCAGAGGGCAGAGACAGGACAGAGATGGATCAGGGGCTTTGCACCAGAGAAGAAGAGGACGTTCCACCAGAGGCACTTTGGCAGAGCTTGACCTAGGGGGATTGACCCTCTTTCAGTGGAATAGTGGCCTTGGAAGGCCTGGGATGTCACCCTTGATGACCATGATGTCATCCAGCCTATTGGACGTCTTGGGAGGCAGACTGGGCAGTATTGGCACGTGTGGCATGATGTAGGAGCCTAAGAAGGGCTAACGTTTTGCTCCAGGATGCCCCATTTGCCCTAAAAGGGGCTAACGTCTCCTTTGGAGGGGCTTCATGTGTCCTTTCAGCTTGATTAGGGTTTTAGATTTGACATTTTAATGTAAAACAGTATGATTTTAGTATTTTGGCCCTGTCGGCCTTTTTATGACCTAAAATATAAAATTAGGTCATGGTATTGTATAAATGGAGGATTTTCACCTTCATTTTATCATCACAACTTACTCACTCCATAAGGAGGTCTGAAATTTGCGCCCTCTCTTGGGTTATTGGCTGATTTAGTGATGTGCACTTGTTGAAGGAGGATCTTTTTGGCATGTTTTGGCATTTCTCTTAATGGAAGGTGTTACAACTAGGGTTTGCAATGTTGTTTCTTGGTGATATGTAAGTATTTTTTTGCAAAACTTCTTGAATGAAAGGTTGCATTACTTATTTCTTGCATATGTTTATGATTTTGTTGAATAAACCCTAGGTGACAAGCACACAAGTAGGTCTTTGTCTCATGTCCCCATTGAGAAAGATTTTTCAGCCATTTTAGAAGGAGAGAGCCTAGCCATAGCTACACTCTCATCCTCTCTTCCCTTATTCTAGCCGTACTATTTACAAGTTGAGAAGAAGGAGACGCCTTAAAGCCTAGGTCATCTACACTTTGGGCCGATTTTTCTAGGGTTTGCTGGTAGAGCCTTGTTGTAGAAACACTTTGCTTCATCAAACCCTTTTGTCTTGGTTTATGCTATCTCTTCAGCTAGCCGTGATTGCCATTGAGTTAAGGAAGGAGGAGAGAGCACTGAGGCCTAGTTCACCTACACCGAAGTGAGCCTCTCTCCCCTAGGGTTTTGACTTTGAGGCCTTACTTTAGCAACACCTCAAAGCTTCTCCCTCTAGTCCTTAGTCGTACTATCCTTCATCCTTCAGCTCCTGCGTCTTTCACTTTTGACTCCATTAACCCTAAGGCACTGATCTAAAGACCTTTTTATGACCTAAAATATAAAATTAGGTCATGGTATTGTATAAATGGAGGATTTTCACCTTCATTTTATCATCACAACTTACTCACTCCATAAGGAGGTCTGAAATTTGCGCCCTCTCTTGGGTTATTGGCTGATTTAGTGATGCGCACTTGTTGAAGGAGGATCTTTTTGGCATGTTTTGGCATTTCTCTTAATGGAAGGTGTTACAACTAAGGTTTGCAATGCTGTTTCTTGGTGATATGTAAGTATTTTTTTGCAAAACTTCTTGAATGAATGGTTGCATTACTTATTTCTTGCATATGTTTATGATTTTGCTAAATAAACCCTAGGTGACAAGCACACAAGTAGGTCTTTGTCTCATGTCCCCATTGAGAAAGATTTTTCAGCCATTTTAGAAGGAGAGAGCCTAGCCATAGCTACACTCTCATACTCTCTTCCCTTATTCTAGCCGTACTATTTACAAGCTGAGAAGAATGAGACGCCTTAAAGCCTAGGTCATCTACACTTTGGGTCGATTTTTCTAGGGTTTGCTGGTAGAGCCTTGCTGTAGCAACACTTTGCTTCATCAAACCCTTTTGTCTTGGTTTATGCTATCTCTTCAGCTAGCCGTGATTGCCATTGAGTTAAGGAAGGAGGAGAGAGCACTGAGGCCTAGTTCACCTACACCGAAGTGAGCCTCTCTCCCCTAGGGTTTTGACTTTGAGGCCTTACTTTAGCAACACCTCAAAGCTTCTCCCTCTAGTCCTTAGTCGTACTATCCTTCATCCTTCAGCTCCTGCGTCTTTCACTTTTGACTCCATTAACCCTAAGGCACTGATCTAAAGACCTTTTTATGACCTAAAATATAAAATTAGGTCATGGTATTGTATAAATGGAGGATTTTCACCTTCATTTTATCATCACAACTTACTCACTCCATAAGGAGGTCTGAAATTTGCGCCCTCTCTTGGGTTATTGGCTGATTTAGTGATGYGCACTTGTTGAAGGAGGATCTTTTTGGCATGTTTTGGCATTTCTCTTAATGGAAGGTGTTACAACTARGGTTTGCAATGYTGTTTCTTGGTGATATGTAAGTATTTTTTTGCAAAACTTCTTGAATGAAWGGTTGCATTACTTATTTCTTGCATATGTTTATGATTTTGYTRAATAAACCCTAGGTGACAAGCACACAAGTAGGTCTTTGTCTCATGTCCCCATTGAGAAAGATTTTTCAGCCATTTTAGAAGGAGAGAGCCTAGCCATAGCTACACTCTCATMCTCTCTTCCCTTATTCTAGCCGTACTATTTACAAGYTGAGAAGAAKGAGACGCCTTAAAGCCTAGGTCATCTACACTTTGGGYCGATTTTTCTAGGGTTTGCTGGTAGAGCCTTGYTGTAGMAACACTTTGCTTCATCAAACCCTTTTGTCTTGGTTTATGCTATCTCTTCAGCTAGCCGTGATTGCCATTGAGTTAAGGAAGGAGGAGAGAGCACTGAGGCCTAGTTCACCTACACCGAAGTGAGCCTCTCTCCCCTAGGGTTTTGACTTTGAGGCCTTACTTTAGCAACACCTCAAAGCTTCTCCCTCTAGTCCTTAGCCGTACTATCCTTCATCCTTCAGCTCCTGCGTCTTTCACTTTTGACTCCATTAACCCTAAGGCACTGATCTAAAGACCTTTTGCTTTGAAGTGAACTTGATGAAAACTACTCTCAAACTCTTTGAATCAAACCCTAACTACTAACCGTAGCCCAGGAACTAACCTAACTAACCTATTGTTGTCGTCATCCTTAGTTATTATATCATTGGTGCAGCTAACGTTTTCTTTATAAGCAATTGAATGATGATTTAAGGCATTAATTGAATGAAGTGTTGATTGGTTACATTGAATGCCACATTGTTTTAACATTTATTGAAGAAGTGACATATTTATCATTGTTATTTTATAAACATTGACTTTGTCAATATTTATTGTCAAATTGCTTATATATATTTATAAGATAGTCATTGATTCATATGAAGTACTAACCCATTGATCAAAGCTTGCATATATCAGTTTATTGTTGCTTTGTCTTAGGTAGGTGTATCTCTTTGGGGGTTTTACTTTATTATTGGCCTTTGGCCGGACTATCTGCTCGGTGGTGACTTGTGAGGGGGGAATAACTACTTTATCCTGTAATCCTTTGCCTTCTCAAAACCCCAGGTCACCGGGGACGTCTCCCCTGGGCCTTACCACCCTAAATAGAAAGAACCATCCCATTGTGGTGACATTGGGTGGGATTGGTTCCTGTTACGCCAGTTTGACTCTTCAACCTTTAGCCTTTTATCCTTGCTACAAACTGTGTGATAACAAGCTTGAACTTAGACATTGTGTCTCCGAGGACACACTAAGTGGACCGAGACTTAGTCCACGTTTGCAAGTGTGTATAAGGACGGCAATACCTTTGGCGCCGTTGTCGGGGATAAGTCTTTTATCCTTGGCCTTAACAACTTAATTAATTTATTCTTTTAAAACTAAATTGCAAATTTGCTCCCTAAAATTTTTTTTAACTTGATTTGGTCTTTCATTGTTTGTTTACTCTCCAAGTGGCGACTCCATTTGAAAATCTCTTTTAAGTATAGTACAGGGAGCAATCCTTGTAGGTTGCTTGAAAGCCTTGGGAGGAAAAACACTCACTGATATCCATCTCTTGTTGTACGTAATAATCTAACAACTTTTTGTTTTCCTTCTTGTTTTTGCTTTGTTTGATGCTCTTGTTTGTTTGGAATAAACTTGGTCATCTGGCGACTCCACTTTAAAATAATTTGACAAAGTATTCTTCAAGGAGGAATTCACAGCTTGTTTTCCTTCATCCTTGAACTTGGAAAAGTTTTTGGATGAAGCTAGCTATTTTTTCTTCTCGTTGGATCCTTCGTAATTTTTGGGTCCCAGTCCTTTTCTTTAGACCTTTTGATAATCTAGTTAGAAATGAGCTTCCTCTTCAAACCTTTAGATTTTTCAGGAATAGTTGGTTATCCTCATTATATACCTGGAGATGTTATTGAGAATTTTTCTGAATTCCATGATTATGGTGATGCTTGTGCTCATGTCAGGGCCTTTGGCCAATTAATTGATGATTGGTATAATCCACCTATTTATGAGGATGCTCTAATGAAATTGTTTTCCTGGACTATTTGTGAGGGATATGCTTTGGATTGGTTTCTTGTTCATGAGGTTAATTCGTTCAAGGCCATATGGGACTTGCTGCATGCCTTTTTGGAGAGATTTGGTGATGATCGGGATGAAATTTACAATGAATTGGTTGATGATTTTATGGAAAAATGGAAGAAGAAAAATCTTCCAGTTATTGAGACAATCAGTTCAGATATAAAGATAGATACTCCACCAAATCCCATTGAGGAACCTAAAGAAATCATTCTAAACATGCATTTGGCCCATGCTGAACAGTTGAAGGCCGCGGAAGATCAATTAGAGATCATGGAGGCTCGCCTTGCAGAGGATAAGACTTATATTGAATATTCGGACCTTATTGAACTTGAGCTTCACAGTGAAAACGATAAGGAAGTTCATGGGGAGATTCTGGATAAATCCATGGATGAGCCAATAACCAATTTTGAGGAGATAAAGGAATTTGAAATGGAAATTTTTGAAGATCTAGATGATTCAAGTCCCCGCCCTCCTCCCGAGGAACCTATCTCTTTAAAGGAGAGCTTTGACACTGTTGACCACCTCTCCAACACAGGTGGTCAACTCATGTGCCATGAAGAGATGCATCATCAGATGCCATTTTGTCAAAGACTTTTGGTTCTACAGGGCAGTGTTTGGCCCCAGCACTTTATTTTGTAATTGGAATTTCCGCACCCCTGCGTGGGTTAATAATGTAATAGGTCTGCATAAGTCATGTCTAGGTCAGTTACCTTGGGATCAGTTCACTGGGAGAGTTCCTTTCACCGAGGGTTTTTTATCCTCAGGTTATCAGTTGGGCTTTTCAGCGTTATTGATTTCCCTCGAGTTTTTCCCTCACACTTGCAATAATTCCTCCAAAGTGGTGAACAACGTTCTAGTGGGCTTATGTTTTGGTAACTATAATAGGGAATCGTTGTAAATGACCATGCAAGACATCTTAGAAAGTTTCGCGGAATTCCGTCGAGTCTAAGTCAGTTTTTTTTAATTAATTAATTTTTAATTAAATTTCCCTAAGTTTGAAGGTTTAATTATTTAATTAATTAATTATTTTTGAGCAATAATTGTAAAAAAATAGGTCCTTGGACTTTTGATAGGGGTATTTGTGCTGAAAAGAAATGGAATAGCACCCACTACATCCATAGACCAAGTTTCAGCTCAGTCGGACAACTTTAGCCATGGGTTTGTCCACCCGGAGTGTCAGTCAGTCTAAAACAACAATTTTTATTGCTAAAGTCCAAACATGGCAAAATGTAAAAATTGTAGTAATGAGTTAGAGGATGTGAAAAGGTGAAATGATGGTTAGAGAGAGACCCCCTAAGCATAACATAACCCTCCCAACCTTTTCCAACCTATTCTAACCCCTTACCCACCTTCTACACTCAAAAGTCACCCCCCCCCCAGGGGGATTGACGTTTTTCCTTTTTAATTGAGTTTGTGACTTGAGTGTGGCCCCCTCTCTTGAGCTTTCACTCCCTTTAGCCTCCACGTCACCCCTTGAGGTGACCCCACTCCCTCCACCTCACTCTTTCCTTTCATTTTCTTGTTTTTCACCCTTGTGGAGCGCCTTCCAAGGAAGTTACGCCCCTCCTTTGTAGCTCTCCAATGAAAAATCGTTTTTATTTTGTTGGAGGCTCCTCACCTACCCTAGCACGGATCCCACAACTTCTCTCATTGATTTGTGTGATCCCAACCTCACCACACTCATTTCTCACCCTCTATCTCCTTTACCTCATCCCAAAAGGTGCGCCCTCCAAGAGGAGTTGCGCCCTCCCTCTTCTTAAAACTCCACAAAATAATTTTTAAAAATTATTTGTGACTCTTCACTTACCTTGGCACGGATCCCATGCCTCCTACACACCCTTGGATTTATCCCAACTTTTTTTTTTTCTACACCCTAGATCTCTTGTGCAAACCCTAGATGGTGTGCCCTAGCCTTGAGATCTACTCATTTGCTTGG
>JASDQU011102322.1:54378-69894 GCA_032191745.1 Picea mariana | reverse complement strand
AAAAGTGTGTTTCTTAGTGTGTTTATTTAGTATGCATTAGTATGCATTTGTAGTTAGGAAATCCGATGGTCACGATATGTTCCCGACATAGAGTGATATGACGGTTCATACTCTCCTCGATCTTATCAGCCATTGATCCATGGCTTAACACCCGATTGGTCCATGATCTCTATTTAAAGAGAATGGAGGGTCATTTGTTGATGATCGATTGTGAGAAACTCACTTGTAAAATATCTTTGTAATCTTTTTCTTTGCATTAATAAACTGCTCCAAGTGGCCGCATTGGCTAGGGCCGTGGATGTTTCCCTGTAGGGGTTTTACCATGTGAAAACATCGGTGTGTTGATATTTGATCTGGTTATGTGAGTGGTTACTGAAGGTGTTTGTCCTTTGTTGGAATACCTGTGTTGTCGAACACTAGCCTATAAAAGAAGGATTAGGGGTCCCATTTGAAGGAGGAGAATCATAGTAAATAAACTATACCCGATTAAGCATTCCCTTTGTCCCAACCTTTAGCCATCCTTGTGCAAAGAGAAGTATAGAGAAAAGTAGTTGGAAGACAGTGGAAGAAGAGCTCAGGACCAAGATCGAGGAGCAATAGCCGACTTTATCATTGTAAGGTATCATTGTGAATTTAATAAGAGCTCAGGACGAGGATCGAGGAGCAATAGCCGACTTTATCATTGTAAGGTATCATTGTGAAGTTAATAAGAGAATTGTTTTTCCCATCATGCCATATGAGATTGTCATTATTGGAATATTGATTGTATGATTGATTATATCTCTAACCCGTTAGTTCATAGATCAAATGCATTTGGAGTTATTTGTTTGTCTTTAGTGAATGCAGGTAAGCATTGGGAGGAGAGTTGCAGTGAAAGAATGACCAAGCGCGAAAACGGATCAACATCAAACACGAAAAATAAGGTATGTCAACTTAATCTCTTGAGCCTTGTATTTACATATGAGTAATGGGGGTTTAGGCATGGGATGATGGTAAAAATTAAGAATCTTTAGGTCATTTCTGCATGCATGTTAAAACCCTTAGTGCTAGTCCGTAGGAGGGATTTCCCACCCACAACAGAATTGGCGACCATACTAGAGATCTCTAGCATTTCTGGGAATGTTTTTTCTTGGGTATTTTTAAGAACTGGTTTCATTTCTTATTTTTAAAGTTTCTACAAAAGTATGAGCTAACATAGGTTATGGTCTTCCATACCAGTTATCTCTGTTTCTTTGCTTGACTGCATTTTTTTTTCTCGAGATCCACAGAGGTACACGCAGCCTGTATAAGGTATACACGCCTGTACCCGCGCCCTACCTTCCCATAGCCCGCGTGTACACGCTAGCTGAGGATGTGTCAGTCACGCATATGATTCCAGAAAATTTCTTTTAGAGAGGTAGTCATCCTCTCCCCTGTCAAAAATAATCCTTCTCAGGGGTTTTCTGGAACTCTTTATAGTCTTTGTTGTTTGTAGTCTATAGCTTAGGTTTCACCTCATATTGGTTTGTTCTATGAAGTTTTCCTTGAATTATTTTCTTTTTTTTGGTAAAGTAAGTGTTTGAGTCTTCAAGAGATCCTGGTTCTCAGTACCAGTAGTCTCTACTTGGGATGGATTGCTTGGCCTTTCATTTTTCTTAGAGTTTCAAAGATACATGCGGCCTGTATAAGGCCAGCACGCGTGTACACATGCCCTAACTTTACACAAATCACGTGCACATGCCTGCTGTTGAACTGTCAGCAACATGCCTGTGGAGAAAATTTTAGTTGAAGGTGAGGTAGTCATCCTTTCCTTTGACAAGAGTTATACCTCTCAGGTTTTTGGGTCTCTGCCATAGCATTCAGTAACTTAGGTTTGATTCCAGCAATAGCTTTCTTTTTTAAGAAGTTTTCCTCAAAATTTTCTTTTTATAGGGTTTTTAGACAAGTGTGAGAGTCCAGTTTTAATTTGTTTATGTGTTATTTTTAAAGTGACTCTTTCCGATCTGCACTTAGGCTAGAAGTTTTCTTGGTCTTCACTTGTTGATATTTTTCCTTTTTTCTTTGTGAGCATTCAAATAAATAAAAAAATCTTTCATTTCTTTGTTTGGTTAAATAGTGTTAGTTTGCATTAGTAACAGAGAAAATTCTTTGCTTTCATAAGTTTACTTAGATCATAAGTAGCTCGTAGTCGAGTGAAATCTTGCTTTGAGTTTGTTGTTTAAAGATCTTAGAATTTTTTTTTTTAGTTTGAAAAGTTGTTTTCAAGAAGAAGTTATTTTGTTTCCATCTTTCTATTTATTTGTTTTCGTCTTTCAAACATCACTAGTTTCACTTTCATAACCTTTGACTTAAGACAAGCTATAAAAATTAACACTAAATCTAAAATTCATTAGACCTTTTATGTTTGTAGGGTCAACCAACTAGTTTAGGGTTAGGGCCTTGAATTAGGTTGGAGAGGAAACTATTCAAGCCCATTAAATCAAACATTGGCGTCTGAGGTAGGGAGTGTCAAAGTCTAGTATCATGAAAGTTATCCTAGACCTCCCTCTAACACAGGGGATAAACACAAGGTTGCATGCGGAAAGGTAGCGAAGATAACCCCTCCAAAGCTAGACCAATCGTAGTGCAGAACACATATAGAGGGCTTGTCTTGAAATTTCATCGATTACATTTGCCACAGAGCTTTGTGGGTCTCGAATCCATTCGAGCTCCTCAGTTGTATTCCGGACCACTTACCTTCGATACCCTTGATAGGTTTCAGGATTGATACCCTGCTCATTGTGGTCTACTCGACTGTCGACTGTACCCTCCTGGTGATTGTTCGCGTGTTGGCAACATAATTGCCTATCTTTTTTAGAGACATACACGTGTGACTGCAGGGGTATACTGCGGTACCTAGGACAGACATCAAGCCACGCTTTGCAGATTATACCCATAGGGTGCTTTCATGTTCGAGTTGCACTTGCATTGATAAGTTTCTCTGTATTGGTTGTTGTAACTGTTATTCCAACTAGTTTAGTATTTTCTTGTTTTATCTTAGAGGGAACTTTTTAGTGTGTGTTTTTTTTTGAACGAATAGAAATCCCTAGTGTGTCTTTGATCTTCTCACATAGTGGAGGATCACGAGCTCCGTCGGTCACGAAGGCTTCTGGGCCTATCACCGGTTACACTAGAGCCACCTCTACCACCACTAAGGCAAAAGCTAGACCAACAAGGGTCTTTTGAAGCGACCGGGTCACAGGAAACTGTACCCAACCAACATCCGGAGGAAACGACTATTTTAGACCTTGGAGCGAAATCTCTTGGTCCATCCAAAACTCCAACCACTGATATTTCGGCACCCATTATCATACAGATTCACCCTTACGAGTGCCAGACAGTGTCACACGTAGCAATGGAAACAAATGCTGCCACTTCTTCTATGAATTCTGCAATTCCCACTACGGTTGTCACCACAGGGGATATTCCACCTCCTAACCCACCTTCACTGGTCCGAGCCACCATGGTTTCAACCACCTCTACCTCAAGCAGTGGTCCAATCCCGTCTATGGTGGCAGCCACTACCCCTTTCACACCGAGTGCGATAGGCCCTCCATTCTCTTATGGGATGCCTTTCTTAGGTACACATTTTGTACTTTCCTACTCCACTTTACAGAATTTAGGTCTAGGGGTATGGAGTTCTAACGCTCCTCTTCAAGGACACATGGGGGGCACTTCAGCTCCTTTTAACACTTTCCCTTATGGGGGAGGTCATATACCTCCTTCGTCCCCTTCGCTCGGTGGCACCCACCAATAATCCGTCAGGCCAACCACTCACCATAGTTTATTTGGAGCAGGGAGTCAAGGACCACCTTCTCATAATATGCCAGTAGGTTCGACACTATTTTCTTTGTTCGGTGCATTTGGAAACAACGCTTTCTCATTAGCTTCTTTCCCGACTGAGGGAAACCCCGATTACTGACAACCTATTCCTATGTAGGGCACTATTCCTACATAGGGGTAAAACCCAGGAACTTCTTCTGCATCAGGACCTTGGAATTCTTGGCAGGGATCAATTCCCTCATCAGGAATGTCAATCTGGGGAAATTCTTTTCACAACCAATGGAACCCCGGATAGGGTGCTATGCCTATGCCCATGCGATCGGCATGGGGAAACCCTTCCCAAAGTCCTCCGAATGTAATGCACGCCCAATCATCTACATCCTATTTTGGGAATCAGTTGATGATGTCTCCTTGGATGCAGAATCCGTACACTGTTCATGGCCATGGTTTTTACCAGAACCTAGGCCAGCAGACGAACTTTTCCTGGGAACCTGGTGCGAGTCAAACTCCAGCTCCCTTTTTCCATGGTTATCACCAACAACCCAAACTACCTTTCCTGGCAACCTTTCATTTTCCAGACTTGACAAGGTTGTTGAATGACCCTATCTATCACGATCCACATTGGCCCCCTATGCCGACGAAGTTTCCTTCGGACATACCAAAATTCGAGGCCAAGCCTAACGAAGATCCAGGAGATCATGTGACTACTTTTCACCTTTGGTGCTCGTCTAATTCGTTAAAATATGAATCTGTACAGTTGCGATTGTTTCAATGTACTCTCATTGGGAGTGCCGCGAAATGGTACATTGAGCTCGACCGCTCAAGATACTCTTCCTTTGGTGAATTGGCAATGGATTTCCTAAACCATTTCCAATTACCTGTGAGATACGATGCTGGCATAGAATTCCTGGCCAATTTCGAACAGATAAAAGTGGACCATATCTCTGATCACATCTGAGAATGGAGACACTGGAAGAGTTTAATTAAGGTGCCAGCCCCACCATCATTCCTACTCGAGTGGTTCCTTAAGTCTTTGGTCTCACAGTTATCCAAAGACGTTGCGACGTCGAGAGTGTTTTCCGAAGAAGATGCCATCATGAAATCTCAACATCTTGAGCTAATATACTCTCAGTCTGGTTTATTATACGAGATCTTGCCAGATGCGCCACGCTCAATACTTGATAAAACCAGACAGAGAGTTGGACCCCATGCCGATGGTATTGTTGGTTCAACACAAACAAATACTGCTAAACAACTGACAAAGCAATTGCATCAATTGTCTATACAACACACAATGGCCAACCAAAATACTATTTTGGCTGCTCCCCCTACCCAAACGTTGGATGTACATAGCGTGCAATCAAAAAATCCAAAGCCCACCCAGTAGCCTAAAGGAAAGAAAAAACAACGGAAGATGGGTAAGGGGGATAAGAAACCCACTAATAATGCTGGCGGGAGCAACATTGAGAAACGAAAGGTGAGGTATCCGTGCAACCTATGCGCGGAACACCACCCGACCCACCAATGTACCCGACTTGCAAAGGCCCAAAAGTTTGTGACACAACAACAACCTGATGTGTTAACCAATCCATTTCAACATGGAGAAAACCTAACCCAAGACTCTACAAGTGCGGAAGGGGGCAGTCAAGGACCCTCTTCGTCTTCGAATAATCTTACATCCACGAATGTGTATATGATGAAAGGTGATGCTTTTATATCGACTAGAGCGCATGACTGTAGTAAAACAAACACTTCTGAGAAGGGCGAAGAAGATGAAATCCCATCTCTTCCTCTCCAGATCGAGAAGACTTTTGGAAAAACAATGACATGCATCCCAAAAGGTGCGTTCAAGAAAGCTTCTCGCAACCTAAATACAAGGACCGCCCATAACTATTCTGTGGTGGAGGATTTGTCCCAAACCCCTTGTGCGATGTCCGCTTTGGAGGTCCTCCAAAGCTGCCATTCTCAGAGGAAAGCTTTGTTTGCCTCTTTAGGATCTACCGAGACTTGTAATCTAGGTACAATCATGCTAGATACAACTGATTTAAAACCTCATCTACCTTACCACATAGCATTTTAGATAGTAGTGGCTTACCCCACAAAAAAATTTACTCAGAACATTTTCTGCACAGTGGTTGATGAGGGAACCTTGACATGCATCATGTCATTGGCATGTTGGAAGGCCATTGGCTAGCCCATTTTGTCTCCGTCACCTACTCTTCTCACTGATTTCGACGGTTTTTCGTTCTGACCACATGGCATCATTCCCTCTTTCCTCATGCAGATAAGAGAGAAGACCATGTGCGTCGAGGTAGAAGTAGTCAACGCATCCCTCGACTACAATCTCTTGTTAGGTAGGAGTTGGAATTATTCTATGCAAGAAGTGGTTGCTACATTTTTTCGAGTCTTGTTGTTTCCACACGAGGGTCGGATCATGATCGTTGATCAATTGTCCTTCTCTAGACCCAACCCTTCATTGGGGGCATCTGCGGTCCCGATGATTGATAATCCCCAACCGGGCATCGTCAATGTAGGAGTTCATTTGTGCCCATATTTGATGGTTACCTTCGATTACGCGCCCCCTCAAGGCGATGTCAAGTTCATATCAGACCACCATAAGGTTGAGATTTTCCAAGTTTTTTCATTTCGCACGACTTACCTCAACGATCTGTGGATACTTCCTTCCCCATTGGCCACGATGGAAGGGATAGGGAACCCTGGCATGTCCATGCCCTTGTCCGTAGCCAAAGTAGCGTACTCTTTAGTCTATCAATCTTCGACCGACACAGATCCAACTCTTGCACAATAGTTAGATCCGATTCTAGAGCCTATTTGGGCTCAAGGCTCTCTCGCTGATATTGATTCGTTAGACTTAGTCTTTCCCTCCGATGAAGCAATAATTGAAGTTATGACTAGTCCGAACAAACCCTGGGATGATCTCCATCACAAATCATACTTACTCCTAGAGTTAAGCAGAATCAAAGCAGGAGAATTCATCTTGACTATGACTGGAGATAGGTCTTGTCCTATTAATCCCTTAGCTACACATGAGGTTTATGCCGAGGGTAATATGGAAAATATCGCTGAAACGATACTGACTAATATCTCCAGAACCCCTAGCATCGTGGACAATGTTTTCGTCGGAGCTGACTGTTCCCCCAAAGAGATTCAAATCTACATAAATCTATTTAAAGAATTTTGCGACGTTTTTTCCTGGTCTTACGAGGAAATTCTAGGCATCGATCCAAAAATAGTTGAACATGAAATCATAACTTATCTGGATGCCAAGCCTGTTCGGCAAAAGCTTCGTCCAGTTAATCCCAGGAAAGCAGCAGCCATTAAGGTTGAAGTCGAGAAACTGCTAAAAGCTAGTTTTATCTATCCTATTCATTTGACCCAATGGGTTTCAAATCCGGTGTCGGTCAACAAGAAATAGGGAATGATTCGCGTATGTACAGACCGTCGTGATTTAAACAAGGCCTGTCCAAAAGATAATTTTCCCACACCATTCATTGACCGGATAATCGATGAATGTGCAGGTTGCGAGGCCTTTTCTTTCATGGATGGTTTTTCAGGATATAATCAGATACAAATCAAACTCGAGGACCAGCATAAAACGACATTCATTTGTCCATGGGGTACATTTTCCTATCATAATATGCCTTCCGTTCTAAAAAATGTTGGAGCTACCTTCCAATGGGCCATGTATTTTTCTTTCCATGATCTCAAGCATATAGTCGAGGCCTATTTAGATGATTTAGCATCTCAATCTCGCAAGAGAACAGATCATACCAGACATCTCCAACTTATCTTTGAGTGATGTCGCTACTTTCAGATTCACTTGAATCCAAACAAGTGCATCTTTTGCGTAACCTCGAGACATTTTTTGGAGTTTTGGGTCACTTTTGATGGTTCGTGGGGAAAAATCTCAGATAGCCAACTTGAGCATATAAAGTTAGGTTTCCACCCCTATTTTTTGTCTTTATCCCTTTGCCATAGTATCAATCCCACCAGGTTGCGACATGGAACCATCATTGTTGCTTTAGAAGTGTCGCGATTTGGTGGTAGAGATTACCAAAACATGGATGCCCTAGGTAGATCCCAGTTGCATCATGGTGTCCATGTTGTCACTAATGATTGTAGGCTCGAGAGTTCTTCTAGTTTTGTCCGATTACGAGTTTTGAGCCTCATTTGCAAGACTCTTTATCACTCTTGACCTCACCCACGGGACTCCCAAAACATAGCGAGTCTTCTTTTAAGCCCTTTTTAGACCCTCTAAACATGAAAAGATTGTCGAGCAATCTTGTGGCCTTTCATGCTCGTTAAAATAACATTTGAAGTCACGTCTATCCGGTGATAGTTTACCCCTTTTTTGGTCTGGATGGTCAACTCTACAAATAAAGGTATACTCTAGAGGCCTCGAATCTTTGGAAGAGTACCTTCAGGTATAATTTTACCCCTTTTTCGAGCCCAAGGGACTAAATTTAGGAAAAAGGAACCCCCATGGAGTCCATAGTTAATCTCTTTTCAGACTCCCTAAAATTGAAAAGATCGTCGAGTGACCTTTTTCTTTCACACTCGTTAAAATGGTCTAGACGAACATTCCTGATGGAGTCCATAGTTAAGATTTTTTCAAACTCCTTAAAAATGAAAAAATTGTGGAGTGATCTTGTCTTTATCACACTCGTTAAAACGGTTTTGAATGGACTTTTTTTGGTGCTAATTTACCCCTTTTTCGAATCGACTAGACTACTTTCGAAAAAGGTACCCCATCGGAGTCTCCTTTTATGTTGTTTGAGACTCTCTAAATATGAAAAACCGCTGAGATTACCTTCTCTGGGCTTGTAAAACTTACATCAAAGGACGTTGCCATTGTGTGTCTTATTAATCGCATTTGCATACCTACGTCTCTGTTCTAATGATGGCTCCATGTTGCTCTCAACTAAACCATTTGAAGCATGCCTTATACACAAGCCCTATAGCGCTTTGCCTCTGTGTCCTGACACCTTTGGCCCTAGGAGGGATTTTTCCCAAGTGTCCTTACTTTGAACATCAGTCTTGTCCTTGCACCTCGAACTTGTATGTTGAAAATACTCATCCCTCCTTTGTAATGTAGCATTCTTTTATTCTTTTTTCAAAATTATTGAAAAAGACAAAAAAATCAAATATATCCCAAAAAGAGGAAGGGAAAAGTATTTTCTTTGTATTGGCAACATAATGAGTTGCCCTTGGATAAAGCACATCTATCTGTTTGTTTGTCAAACCCTGGGATTTAATATGACCTTAGGAAGTTGTTATCGCTACATTGAGCTATGTCCTCCTCCATTTGGTTATTCTTCCAAACATATGGAGAGTTTGTGTTGCATCCTGCCTCATAAACTTATGTTAATGCCATGCTGCCTGAGTCTCATCATTTGTCGTGCTATTTTCCAAGGGAATTTTTTACCAAGACTGAGTCGGCCCCTCTGCAATTTGTCTCTTGCCTTCATGCCCAGACATCCCGAAAGTTCAATCAAGTATTTTTTCAAAATCCATGAATCCTTTAGTCTGATCATCAAGATTCGTTAGTCCATGACCGACGAGCCGTCAAATACCTCTAGGTAGTGAAGTCGTACACTCATATTACACTCCTACCCGACTTTTGAATATTTTGAAGTCGTTGCTCGAGCTCTAAAGACCTCATCTCCAGCCATCAGGCCTTATCAGCTTCTAGAAGATGGATAGTCTACATGTACATCTTTTTGATTTCGAGATGTAGCTTCACCATGTATTTCTCATGGCTACACTTTATATAGTTATATGACATGGATCTATAGTGTATTTGAATGGTAGCCATGATTTTATTTTATCCTGAGCATGGGTATGCCCGCCTTGGTGAGATAATTATTATTTTGCAAATGACACCTCCCAATTTCTGGTCCCTGGGCTCACTTGTTCGGAACGTCAGTGAAGATTGTTAATGTATTTCAGCCATCAGATGTTCTTCTGACCTCACACATTAGGGGGCATCTGTTATAACCCTAATTTTCACTAGACATGCTTACCTGGCATCAGGCCATCTTAGATTCCTTCTTTCCCAAAACACTATTGAACAACTCTTCTGAAAAACCCCTTTTATAAAAACCCACGCACCCTACTCCATTACTGGACACATGTACACACTAGCTGACCCAAGACAAACCGCGTGTACCTACAAAAGAACAGAAAAAGGAAAGTTGATGATGGAACACATATCTTTGGGTAAGTTAACTAAACCTTTCGGCCATGCATGGACGGTCACTCGACCAAATACCTAGCTTCTTCTAGCCTATAAAAGAAGGTTTAGGGGTCCCATTTGAAGGAGGAGAATCATAGTAAAGAAACTATACCCGATTAAGCATTCCCTTTGTCCCAACCTTTAACCATCCTTGTGCAAAGAGAAGTATAGAGAAAAGCAGTTGGAAGATAGTGGAAGAAGATCCCATGACCAAGATCGAGGAGCAGTAGCCGACTTTATCATTGTAAGGTATCATTGTGAAGTTAATAAAAGAATTGCTTTACCCATCCTGCCATATGAGATTGTCATTATTGGAATATTGATTGTATGATTGATTAAATCTCTAACCCATTAGGTCATAGATCAAATTCATGTGGAGTTCTTTGTTTGTCTTTAGTGAATGCAATTCATCATTGGGAGGAGAGTTGCAGTCAAAGAATGACCAAGCACAAAAAGGGATCGACATCAAACACGAAAAATAAGGTACGTCAACTTAATCTCTTGAGCCTTGTATTTACATATGAGTAATGGGGTTTTAGGCATGGGATGGTGGTAAAAAGTAAGAATCTTTAGGTCATTTCTGCATGAATGATAAAACCCTTAGTGCTAGTCCGTAGGAGGGATTTCCCACCCACAACAAGTGGGTTAATTTTTTAAAAATCATTATGGAAATCGTTTCATTGTCACCCTTGAACATGGAACATTTTTGCGTGTCGTGTTACAATTGGGTAATATTATTGTCTCTGAGTCATACCAATCCAATGAGTCCTCATACTCCTTCAGCTTACCTAAATAGTTCCCTAGTGAACGTCACACTATGTTTTGGTCTATCTCTTAGTCAATTCAATGCTGCCAAGTCATTTGTCGTGCTTCAAAATGTTCAAGGGAAGTTTCACCTTAAACCAACCACTTTTTAGTATCGCCAGTGCTCATCCTTGTGTCAGTTCATACTCATTTAAGCTATCATCTTACATCACTTTATTATGTCAGTTTTGTGTCGATGATGGAGGATACATCATGACCCTCCTTTGATGAGTCTATTCCTGTCGAGTTCAATACATTATCTGAGAATTAGACTTAGAAACCAGTTAGTACTTTGGAGAATTTATGCCTCGATGACAGGTTCCTCACCTTCAACAATAGGTTTACACCATTTGCCTCTGATCGAATGATTCCATGGATGTTCAAATTCATCTCATTTATTCACATTCATTGGAATGTACTAGGGTACCTTGGGAGTCATTGTCATTATTGGTGTTTTCCCTCACACTTGTTAATGATATACATTAAATGAAGGGTAATCAAGTGATATGTACCATGTTTTACATCAAGAAATATATTCACATGGCTAGAATCATACTGTTTTGGTATCGAGATGAATACCCCGGTTGGGTTCTCACTCTACTATACACTTTTTGTAGGATGCATTGAAGAACATTTGAGTATGTAGCATATTCAAGTATAACAATCATATTGGTAATCTCACTAATGTATATGTTTTCACATAGATCCACTTTGTAATGGTCTGTGGATTTGCTTTTTTCATATCCTAGATCCACTATGTATTCTTTCATGGCTATCATCGGATCATGTCATGGAGGTATGCATCCACATTGTATCTCTGGTGGCCATATCCTTAGTCAATACTTTCATGGATCCACAACATAGGTATCCCTACCTCAAGGATGATACATATATGTTGTTTGAAGTTTTTTTGTAGCTTCAGCTAGGATCTCCTACTCCAACACCCTTGCATTCATATTTTTGTAAAGTATTTCAGCCATCAATTTTTCCTCTAACCTCATATTTTAGGGGGTATCTGTTACACACCTTTTTGTCAGACTTAAGTAAGGGAGTGTTTATCATGATCCATAGACATGTTAGGAGGGGGGGATTTATCAAATGAATGTCAAAATACTATGTACACATGTATTATTCATTTTTATTGAAAAAAAAAAATTAATTTAGTGTGAGAATCCACCTCACATCTAGTTTCCTAATCTCAAGGAGAATTTGAGAGTCTCATGGGTGGTTGAGATATTTTCTCAAAAAAATATCCTAATTTGATGGATCTTGATAGATATTTTATCCTTAAAATCCTTGAGAGATATTTTCTCCCTAAATATCTTGGAGATCCCAATTTAGTGGATTTAGTGAGTGATCTTCCCCATGGTAGTTAAGCCTCCAACTCCTATATAATGAGCGCATTCCAAGGTAAAAAAGGGGGGAAGAGAATATTTCATCGCATCATACCTATTTTCTTGTGGCACGAAGGGGCTAGAAGAAGGATAGATTGGAGGAACACTACCACAACATTACAAATTTGTAAGTTTTTCTATGTTTTCCTTTATTAATATATAGCTTTGCCTATTTCTCTTAATGTCTAAATTGTTCATTTCATGAATGTTTATCTTTTTCTTGTTTAAGTCCAACATAGATAAATCTACTTTCATCTAACAATATATAGTAGGATAAGAGGATTGTCTCATCTCTTGTAGGAGGGTTACTTCCATAGTTGAATCTTGGAGATCAAGTTCAACAGTTGGAGTAGCGAGGACAATCTAAAGGAAAGAGGAAAAACATTTACCTTTTCCTTTTTCTCTCTCTCTTCTAATTTCTTTTATGAACATATAAATTTGTCTTAAGGGTAATTTAGTGTTCATTTTTTTTCCTTCTATCTTGGATCGAAGGGAACCTGATCCAAGGAGGATTTCATTTTTATGTAGGAGGAAGTCACCACAACAACAAAGAGTGCACGATTTGGTACAAAACCTTGACACATGGCCAATTTATCCATAGTTGAAAAAAGTGGGGGGTCTACCTCCCACTCCTCCATATTCTTGTTTGTGATGGTGTATATATCTTCCTTGAGGACCTCCTTGATAACCACCTCTCTAAACAACACCATGGTTACCACACTTTTATTACTCTTGTACCTGGAATACATCATGGGTGTGGTCTTGCATCAATTGGAGTGATCGATAGTTCTTGACATCATGTCCCACATACTTAATAAGTTCACTTAATGGAGTATGATGCGTCTTATGATATTTCTCTAATTTTGGGCAGTGAGGTGGTACATGGCCCCATTGTCTGCAAAATTTGCACCCTTCTGTCTATGGCCCTACTGGGAAATAACTTAGTGAGCATGTCACCACACAGTTATGAAGTAAATGGCACTCATCTCTATGATTCCCTTCATACCTACACGTGACACACCATATGTGCTCGTGCGTGAATTTTTCCTTTTCCATATGTTGTAATTGCATCATCAGGCTGGACGGATGAGATTCTACCTATGCCAATGATGTCAATGTCTCTCCCCCTCCTGGTGTAGCTCCCAAGTGCATTACAATTTATATCGCTTCTTCCTACTTCATCACGTTTTGTTGGTTGATAAAGACTCAAACATAGGGGAGTAACGCTGCAATGAACCATTATATTTTCTACACTTCCTATATCTGAAATGTCATCCTATCAAGTCAAATTTTGAACTGTTGGTCATAATCCCACTGATTTTTTCTTGTTTATGGTTAATCTCTTTAATATTTTTAATACATTAAGATTTTGACTTAGATTTCTGAAATTACTTAAGCAGATCTATCCTGATATGTATTAGATATCTCTCTGAACCCTTCGGTATAGTGGAATTATACTTCATGTATCAATTCATGGCTATGTCCCCGAACCTTGTCTACAACTGCACAATATTTTCTTCCTCATCAATTATTCTCTTCACAAACCAAATTGCTTCACATGTGAACTAGTGCTACTCTGCATCATCTCTACTCTTCCCATGGAATACAGGTAAGATCAAGGTACTATCTTGATTTTTGATCTTGAATCTGAAACTCTTTCCTCCTACTTTACTAATGGATGTTGGAGATATCAATATTGATTCTCTTACTGGAGAAGTAGATTTGACTTCATCTTCTTATTCACTCGTCACTTCTCTTATTTATTATCATACTATTTATCCTAATCCAATCGCCTCATTGTTTTCTTTTCTTTCTTCTTGAGTACAAATGTGCAAGGGGGGTAACTCCATATTATTCTAAAATTTCTTTTGAGGTGACCTAAATATTTTCCTACCTATAGCCATGTAAGACCATACACTATAACCAATACTTCTCCCCTACCACTAGGGGATCCTACATATTCCTCTCCTTATCCTTCACCTCTACTCTACACTTCATTTTCATCTGAAGTCATGGAAATTCAGAACATCTAAGGGGTTCAGACTTTGTCTTATGGGCCCCTTCTAAAACTTCTACTAGTATCTTCAATGGATACCCTACTCTAAACATTGTGCCTCTTCATAGGCCTATATTCATTTTTGTTCCTCTCTAACATATCACATTCTTTCACACTTCCTCCTGGTGTGGTCTCCATCCTCTTCATCCTGGACCTAATCCCTCATCACACACCCATTGCTAAATTCCTTTCACTTCTCTTCCCCGCATTCCTTCCTGACTCATATCTTCCTGACTCATCAATGAAAAAACATTATTTCTTTCATAAAATGTATGAATGTATCAAATTTTTCTTCTTCTAGGAAGGAATGAAGCATGAAATATGTATTTTTATGGAAGAATGTGATACTTACCAACACAACAAGGGATAAATAGTAAAAAATCTAGGTACATTACAACCTCTCCCTATTCCAGATTCTATATGGACATATATCTCTATGTAATTCACTGTTGGATTACCCAAATATAGTAATAAATCAATCATCATGGTTGTGGTTAATTGAGTTTCCAAATATGCTCATTTCTATTCCCTTTGACACCCATTTAAATATTACATAGTGGCTTAATTTTTCATGGACAATATATTCAAACGACATGGAATGTCACAATATCTTCTCTCAGACCCTGATCTGACTTTCACAAGTAACTTTAGAAATAATTTTCCAGGCTCCAAGGCACCCATTTGTATCTCAATATTTATCATTCCTAGACTAATGGTCAAATGAAAGTTGTTAACAAGTGCTTGGAATCCTATTTGAGGTTCTTCACATATGAACAACAATCTCAATGGGTTTGATGGTTACCCCTTTTTGAATGGTGATACAATACAACTTTCCATGGTTCCACTCATATGAATATATTAAATCTTATCTATGGTCAAAATTCCCCATCAGTATATCTTACCTTTTAGGTGTCTCCATGGTGCAGGAGGCTGATAGAACCCTTACAATTTGGTTTGACATTCTAGGCACTCTCAAAGACAATTTAGTCATGGCTCAGAATCTAATGAAGTAACAAGTTGATCAATGTCATTTTGAATTGCATTTTTATCGAGGGGATCATGTGTATCTTCTTTTAAAACCATATAAGAAAACTTCCCCAGAAAACAAAACAGATAATATCCCCGAGAAAAATCCAAAACGTAGATGCTAAACTATTGATTTTGATGTTCCAATTTTTAGGAGAAAGATATCACACATGGCTCAT
>JASDQU011102322.1:12217-29474 GCA_032191745.1 Picea mariana | reverse complement strand
GCAAGGGTGTTGGAGTAGGAGATCCTTGCTAAAGATACAAAAAAACATCAAACAATATATATGTATCATCCTTGAGGGAGGGATACCTATGTTGTGGATCCATGACAGTATTGACTAAGGATATGGCCACCAGAGATACAATGTGGATCCATACCTCCATGACATGATCTGATGATAGCCATGAAAGAATACATAGTGGATCTAGGATATGAAAAAAACAAAGCCACAGACCATTACAAAGTGGATCTATGTGAAAACATATACATTAGTGAGATTACCAATATGATTGTTATACTTGAATATGATACATACTCAAATGTTCTCCAATGCATCCTAGGAAAAGTGTATAATAGAGTGAGCACCCAACCGAGGGTATTCATCTCGATACTGAAACAATACGATTCTAGCCATGTGAATATATTTATTTCTTGATGTAAAACATGGTACAAATCACTTGATTACCCGTCATTTAATGTATATCGTTAACAAGTGTGAGGGAAAACACCAATGATGACAATGACTCCCAAGGTACCCTAGTACATTCCAATGAATGTGAATAAATGAGATATATTTGAACATCCATGGAATCATTCGATCAGAGGAAAATGGTGTAAACCTATTATCAAAGGTGAGGAAACCTGTCATCAAGGCATGCATTCTCCAAAGTACTAACTGACTTCTAAGTCTAATTCTCAGATAATGTGTTGAATTCGACAAGAATAGACTCGTCGAAGGAGGGCCATGATGTATCCCCCGTCATTGACACAAAAATGACATAGTAAAGTGATGTAAGATGATAGCTTAAATGAGTATGAACTGGCACAAGGATGAACACTGGTAATACTACAAAGTGGTTGGTTTAAGGTGAAACTTCCCTTGAACATTTTGAAGAACGACAAATGACTTGGCAACATTGAATTAACTAAGAGATAGACCAAAACATAGTGTGACGATCACTAGGGAACTATTTGGGTAAGTCGAAGGAGTATGAAGACTCATTGGATTGGTATGACTGAGAGACAAGAATATTACCCAATTGTAACACGAGATGCAAAAATGTTCCATGTTCAAGGGTGACAATGAAATAATTTCCATAATGATTTTAAAAAAATTAACCCACTTCTCTCAATTTTCCTCCACCATCAACGACGAGTACCTCTTTGTTTTTTAATGAGCTTGAGGAGGATAATAGATGCTTGGTATAGCTCATCTTTGATTAGTCCCACATCACATGTTTAATGAACCTGAAGAAGGAGGGGTTTGGTCCCATATGGGTCCTTCGATGCATAATTTTATGAGCCCAAAGAAGGAAATATTAGAGTCTTTTCATGTTTAGAGAATCTAAAAATTTATTAAAGATGACTCTATGGGTGTTCTTTTTCATAAATTTAGTCCCACAAGCCCGAAAAAGTACAAAACAATACAAGGGAGAACACTTCTAGACAAGGTTGACTAGAGTATTCATTTTTCGTAATTAGTCCATCCGGTCCAAAAAAGGGTTAAACTTATACCGAATGGAAACCCTTTCAAACCTTTTAACGAGTGTGAAAGGAAATAAGCTCACTCGACAATCTTTTCAGTTTTAGGGAGTCAGAAAGGAGCTTAAAGGAGACTCCAAAGAATTCTTTTTTTAAATATTTTTTACAAGCCCGAAAAAGTCATAAAAATATGCTCGGTTGTATGTTTCATTTTTTAATGAGCTTGACACAGAGCCCGAACTCTGCTCAGGATCAGTTTCATTTTTTATGATCTTGAAATCGAGAATAAATTGTGCTCATTATAATACCCATGAACATGTCTCTTCCCAACATGATGTTGAGAGGTTGGTACATTGATAGATACTTATTGGTAGTTTTTTTTCCCAACATGATGTCTAGAGGTTGGTAATTTCCCCCCAACATAATCATAAGAATTGCGCGACTTAACTTTAGTGTGATGTCCAGAGGCTGGAGAAAATACCCCCAAGCTTTTGTTTTTCCACTGACTCTTCTTTTGGACTCTCTTAGACTCCCCATTACTAATAGGGATAGGTTCACTAGAGAGGGAGGAAGAAAGAGGATGAACTGATATAGGTAGAGGAAGGGAAGGTTTATGTACCATATTATGGAAGATGGGACTCTACTGGACTAAGTGACATGATGTCACCTAGTGTTTCAATTGCATATGGTCTAGGTACTACCTTAGGATCAAACGATTTCTAGGTTTTTTTTTAGCACTCACCCAGAAACAGACCTTCCTTTGAGGACCAGGGAGACAACTCATTGGTTTCTTGCTTGTAGGTTCGCCAATTCTGGTTCTTATTCCTCTTCTTGGTGTTTTTGAAAATGAATGGGTGGATTTGATTGAAATGTGAAGACATATTCACCAGGTATGTCATGCAATTTTTTTCTTCGCAGGGCTCACAAGACTACCTTTGAGGGCCACAACCCTTCAAATCCCTACCAATATGGACAACCGAACTCTCAACACTCTCAACTTTATTATCTTTCTTTGGGATCCATGTGACAAGGGGTTGAATTTGGCATGGGTCGTTTAATTACAACCTTATCTTTACTGTGTTGAAAAGATCGAGGAAAATTCTACTTATTTCTTCCCACGCAATCTCTAACATCATTGTCATGCATTCTGGCCCAGTCCATTCTTCTTAGTTGGATAGTCTGATTTAGAGAGAAAGTTTTTGTCTGGATGAAATGGAGAAACTTCCCCTCTTACCCCATATCAATAGGTCTCTATTTGGTTGGCCAATACCTCATCCTCATGATATTATATATCTACGTGATGTCCCACTTAGAAGGAAAGGAGAGTAATTCCATATCTCCCTATTCTTTTGGTAGTATTCGGCCACCTGGGATTGCCCTGCTCCTCTTGGGTTTTCCAATGTGACTATAAAGTAAAAAACTGAAAGAGTGCATGAGGGAGCAACCAAAAGTTTCCACCATGCATAGTGTAATCATTCCAAACAGTTTTATATTTTAAGACTAAGTAAACAATCTGTAAATCCCCACAAGTCGTAGCCATGCATAGTATTTAAGATTTGACATTTCAAACTCAGAAGGTAATTTCTAAGGAAATGTGCAAGGCGTTGTATCTGGGTGGCATCTTAATATATTATAATATATATCATTTTGTTATGTATTGAAATCACAGTGACACGACATGTCCAATGGCCATTGATGTTTAGGTCGTGGAAATTGTTAGTATAATTATTTTTATGGTAGAGTTAGATGTTTGTCAGCAATTTGCAAAGTCATGCCCTGGTATTCATAATACCAATGCATCCCTAGTTGATTCATTGAGTGTGTGTGTACCTTTAAAGAGTTGTGTCTCATAAAATGTTGTCAAGGTCATTGGGTTATTTCCAAATAAAATCTAATTGGCATGTACAAAAGAGAACAGATCCCTCAAGTTGAGAACGAAAGTCGAGGATGAATATATAGAGAAGTTAGAGTTACTTGCAGAGGTGGCTGAAATTTAGGTTCATTCCTTCACCATTTTTTTTTTGAGGAACCCTCGAAAATACATCAGTTTTGAGTTTTTTTTGGAAAACTACATTGTACAGAGTTTACGTAGCGACCTGGCACTACACAAATTCTACAAGAATATTGAAAGTTGATAAATACCGGAAAATGATTGGTGTTTAGCCCAAAATTCATGACCAACCTCCATGGATGTTGCAGCCACCATTTGGGTGAGTTTTGAATCGAAAACTAGTTGCGATGTGCAAATCACACTATGAAAATGTTGAAGGTCACATTTACACAACGCATCAAATTAGTTCTCTACTCAACGATAGACTGGAACCTTGTCAATGCTCAGATCCCTCCAAAATCCTCCTCCAGCGATCAAACATCTTCTCCACATCAAAATTAAATTACTCAACCTGTGATGCAAATACCTGACAGTGCGTTACGCATCCTCTGTTTTTTATGTGCAAGTGTTGAAAGGTTAAGCCTGGTGTCTACCAAATACCCTACAACTGCAAGTCGAAGATTTATATTCAACTCTGCTCTATGGTGAACCCTTTTACAATGGATTAAACCCTAACTTTTTTTCTTGTTGTACAAAGTTTACTGACATATTTTAGCCTTTGAAACCTCCTTGAATTTACCAGTTTCAGTGTTTTATCTTACATCTGCAGCATGGCCACTCAAGGGAAAAATAAATACAACAAAGGAGGCTCAATACCTAATTAACCCTCTTAGAGAAGAGAAAATATTATCATAACACAACATGATGAAACATTTTAAGGAATGAAATCCAACCATAGATAATGCTTGTGAATCCCTTTCTAATGCTGAGTCAAAGTTGAAAAGAAATGCAACCCTGTTCATGCAAGTATGAAATTTGAAGGTACATATTTTGACATTAAGGAAGGAAACCATATTTCTTAATAAAAATATGCAGACAAATGAGGAAGTGAGAAGGATGTTAGAGCTATTGGATGAAGTAGTAGATATATGAAAGAAGGAATCTCACAATTTTGCCTTTTTTGGGGGAAAAAGAGACATTACATGTGTAATACAAATAGTGATTAAAAGAGGAATAAAGTAATCAAGTTAAACATATTTCTATAAGAAACATTTTTAAATCTTTGTGCCTCCAATTCAAATAAAGATAATAGTATAAAGCCACCTCTTGAACTTAGCTGCAGTTTTGACTAATAAGTTGTCATACACAACACTTGTGTAGAGATATCTCGCTACGCAAATGTTGTAGACACATATGATTGAAAAGGAAAACCTTAAATGATTCTTACACCATATTGGAGGTAATCACAGGTCTCTAATAAGTTGTTGGCACCTTAATTTGCACAGGTTTCAAGAAAATCATTGTGCTACACAAGTTTTGGAAATTATTGTTTTTGCAGTGAACCTCAAGATCATTTCTTGCGCAACTAGAGAGGATTTTTGAAAAAACAGAGAGGTTTTTGTCAAGTGTGAGCTCAGTAACAAGAACCTCTCTCATTTTTTACACAGGTTTTATATCTTGAGAGATTCAAATGAATCTTTATGGTCCATTTTTCCAAAATTTTGCATTTAATGTTTTCCTGTTTTAGTCATCATTTTTTGGTGCGGATGCCGAATATATGGAGTAGAATTTTCAAAAACTAGAAGAGGTTTTTCTCAATAATTGGTTTATCTCCAAAAATCTCTCCCCGTTTTGTAATATCTATTGTGATTTGGGTGATATGATGTTATCTTTGACCCTTATTTTTCAGCAAAATGAATTAGCTATTTTTAGCAAGTAGTTTACAAATTGTTTTCTTTTTAATGTAATCAAATCCAAAATCATAGGATAGTAGAGGAGTTCGACTTCTATATCTTAGTAAGGGTTTTTGCCTATATATTGGATCATTTTGAAGGTTCTCATGGGGTGAGTTGGCATAAATATAGTATTTTTTATCTTCATTATAAATTTTTGAATCTGAATGAAATGAAAATGCAGAAGTCCTGAACCTTCATGAAAAAAATTCTAATGGTGATGAGTTGACAGTGTGTTTCTTATATTTTGTATGTATCTCTTGTGTCCTTACTTTCATCTCATTTTTTCTCTATTTAAATTGATATTTAAGAGTGTAGAATTCATCTAAGTGGTGCTCTAGACTCAAAGAAATTAAACTTTGTCACTTCTTCCTAACTAGGTCATACTTAATCTATATGGTGCTCTTATTCTGTTATGTGTTGTCTTTTTCCTCTTTCACCCCTACAAAAAATTCAAAACTAAAGGTTTCATCCACCTAATTTATCCTTTGTTCCTATGAGAGGTTATATCTACCAGACATTAGTTTCATTCGTTTTCAATATTTGACTCCATAGCCCAATCATATTTTTCTTTTTTCCCAACCAAACCCCATTTTCTACCTTATCCTCGTCAATGATCTAGCCATTGTACTGCTTATATAGTCTATCATTCTTGACTGAGATATAAAGAGAGATCCCTCTCTGGGTTGGAAGGGATAGCTTCTAGCTTGTATGTTGGTTTGTGGTTACCTCTGTGGCTTGACTACACAACCAGGAAAATTTACGGAGTGCTAAAATTTTTAGGTCGTTGTCAGGGAACGAAAGTTGCATTTTCCTTAGGAGAAACGACAAGGTTTAGACCTGGTTTATAATGGTGGAGAGAGGTCAGACACAAGAAGGTTGTACATTTCCACCTGGTGACTCTAATCAAGCTTCAATGAAATTCAAGGAGTCCACTGGAGGATGATAACTTTTGACAACAATCTAAAGGGACAAAGAGTCACATATCAAAGTGAAAATTTCTTTCGAGAAATTTATTCATATTCATCAAGTGCCTCTTGTCTTTTCGAGAGAATGTTAAAAGTTTTGTCCTTTACCTGTTACATTCTAATGAGGACCACAAATCTATATTTGAAAATTCTTCTTTTGAAACTATGAATATATCGTCTTCACATATTACTGATCTTGATCAAGATCCTTCATTTGAGTCATATGATGACCATAAAAACGATGGTGAGCCTCAAGATACTAAAGCTGATCTAACATCTCATGTACATAATCCAACAACTTCCAAGATTCAGCAGAGATACTAACCTTTAAAATTTCCTTATATTCTTCATTATTTTCCTTCAAAGCATGTCAAGTATCTTCCCAAATTTGATGGAGAAATTAAAAACATCACAGATGAAAAACACATTCAGGATTTTGAGTATTTTATATATCTATTGGAAATTGAACAAGATGATGTATGTATGATAACCTTTGCTCAATCATTACAAGGAGATGCTAAAGCATGGTTTAGACATTTGCAGCCTCATTTGACTAGCTTGAGGATTTTGAGTATTTTATATATCTATTGGAAATTGAACAAGATGATGTATGTATGATAACCTTTGCTCAATCATTACAAGGATATGCTAAAGCATGGTTCATACATTTGCAGCCTCATTTGACTAGCTTGTGGGATGAATTGAGGGAAGTTTTCCGTAGATTTTGGGGTGAGAGAAAGTCATGGGATCTACTCCTTTCAGAGTTTTATGCCATGAGAAGAATAAAATATGAAACCATCTGAGATTTTAGCAGGAGGTTTGCTAGTCTTTATTATAAACTGCCTAAGGAAGTCCAACCTCTTGAAGTTGTTTCCATGCTCCATTATGTAACAACCTTTCAATCAGACTTATCTTTTCTTTTGATGGAGATGAAATATATGTCTTTCACAGATGTTCAATAATGCTCAAGAAGTTGCAGACAATATTCAAGCATGTAAGAAGCTACAAAATCATATTTTGGATGAGGAATTGAAATATGAGGAACTGGAGACTATGCATAATATGAAGGAGGTTGATCGTGTCATAAGTTTTCTTAAAGGATGTCATGAGAATGTGCTTGCAAAGAATGATGAGCAGCTTGAAGAGCAAGCTACTCTCCCGAATTGTTTTGATATTGATTTAAATTTGGATCCATGTCATCATGAGCAAGAAACTAACTATTTTATGTATCCATTTGTAGACAACCATGAATGTGAATTTGCAGCTCTGCCTGCAGAAGAACAAGTCGATGCCTCAATTTTCCTGTTTTGTGACATTACAAATATTGATGGCAAAACCAGGTATGATGAGTACAATGATGACAATGAGGTTGACTTTTCAGAACAAGCAATCGCACTTTCCAAATCTGAATTTTTTTTTTTTCATCAATCAAAATAAATCGGAAAATGTGCATATGACAGTAGTGAAGAATATGAAAATTTTGAATCAGGTGAAAGAACTTTTCCATTGTGTTTTTCTTCTTTCAAATTGCTGAAGAAGAGTGTTTTTAATGTTTCAAATAAAAAATCCTCCAGGCATGATGTTGAATATGAAGAAAGCAGTGGAATTGCCAATGAAATTGGTCTTCCATTATGGTTTTCTTCCTTTGAATTGTTGAAAGTAAATCATGAGATAATAGAGGAAGTAGGGAAGTCTAACTACATTCACAATAACACTGTTTTACATTAGCAAATTGTTATTAGTGAGTATGACCAACAACCTTCTCATACATTTAATGACTGTGTTGTTCATTACATGGAAGGTTATTTAAGTTCATATTTTCATCCCGTGATAAACTACCATCTTGGAAATGAAGATGATGGTCAATCAATGTCAGTGTTAGATGTGGATTTCTCGCCACCATGGGTTTCATTTCAGCCAACACTGACTTTTGATTCAGAAGATTGTTATTTCCAACAGTCTCAACATATTGTTCAACCTCTTTGTGTCAGTAAACAGGTTGAATTACATGAAAACAAGGATGTAGAGGAAGGAGTGAAACATGATTGTTGTCTTATGCATGTTTTTGAGGATCCATTTGCAGTTTTGTTGGAGGCAGTTAATAGTCCCAATGTTTTTATTTTTTTGAGATTTTTATTTGTAGATAAATTTTTGAATGAATTATCAGTAAACATGCTTGGAGAAAGAATGTGCAAAGAAATAAAACAGTGGATAAAGTGCTTGCATGGTTGCATTGGCATTTTTATTTCACTTGATTGGCAGTTTTTTCTGCAGTTAGGGTAGGTAGGTGTGAATAATCTCAGCATGGCGAGTATTTCTTTCATCATTTTTCAATTTGTATTTTTAGTTTGGGTTTGGTTCAGTTGCATAATAAGTTGGTGGTGAAACAGATTATATGTTGCAGGTCACAATATATGGCTTGGGAACAACCTAATGGATAAGGCACTTGGTCTACTATTCTTTTCTACCTCACAGGGAGGATAACATCCCCATTGGAGCCAAATGTTAGTATCATTATTTTTAGGGTCGAGCTAGAGGTTTGTTAGAAGTTTTAAAAGCCATTCCCTAGTCTTGAGAGGACCAATGCATTCCAAGTTGATTCATTGATTTTGTTTGTACCTTTAAAGACTTATGTCTCATAAAATGTTGTCAAGGTCATTGGGTTATTTTCAAATAAAATCTAATTGGAATGTAGAAAAGAGAACAGGTCCCTCAAGCTAAGAATGAAAGTTAAGGATGAATATATAGGGAAGTTAGAGTTACTTGCAGAGGTGGTTTAAATTTAGGTTCATGCTTGCACCATTTTTTTTTTTGAGGAACCCTCTAAAATACATCAGTTTTGAGGTTTTTGGGGAAAATTGCATTATACATAGTTTGCGTAGCGACCTGGTGTTACGCAAATTCTACAATCATATTGAAAGATGATAAATACTAGGAAATGATTGGATTTCAGCCAAAAAGTCATGAACCACCTCCACATATCTTGTAGCCACCATTTGGGTGAGTTTTGAAGAAAAAACTAGCTGGGATGTGCAAAGCATGCTACACAAATGCTAAAGGTCACATTTACATAGTGCATCAAATCAGTTCGCTACTCAAAGATAGACTGGAACCTTGTTAGTGCTCAGATCCCTCCAACATCCTTCTCTAGCAATCAGACCTCTTCTCCACATCAAAATTAAATTACTCCACCCTCTATGCAAATACCTTACAGTGCGCTACGCATCCTCTGTTTTTGTTGTTCAAGTGTTGAAAGGTTAAGCCTAGTGTCTACCAAATACCCAACAACTGCAAGTCTAAGATTCAGATTCAACTATGCCTTATGGTGAACCCTTTGACAATGGATTAAACCTTAGCCTTGTTGCTTTTGTGCAAATTTTACTGACATATTTTAGCCTTTCAAACCTCCCCGCCTTTACCAGTTTCAATGCTTTATCTTACATTTGCAACATGGCCACTCAAGGGAAAAATAAATACAACAAAGGAGGATCAAGATCTGATTAACCATATTAGAGAACATAAAATATTATCAGAACACAACATGATGAGACATTTTAAGGAATGCAAGCCAACCATAGATAATTCTTGTGAAGCCCATTCCAATCCCAGGGCAAAGTTGAAAAGAAATGCAACCTTGTTCTGGCAAGTATGAAATTTGAAGGTACAGATTTTGAAATTAAGGAAGGAAACCATATTTCTTAAAAAAAATATGAAGACAAATAAGGAAGTTAGAAGGAGGTTAGAGGTATTGGTTGAAGTAGCAGAAATATGAAGGAAGGAATCTCACAATTTTGCCTTTTTTGGGGGAAAAAGAGCCATTATAGGTGAAATCCAAATAATGATTAAAGGAGGAATAAAGTTATCAAGTTCAACATATTTCTATAAGAAACCTTGTTGAAATCCCAGTGCCTCTGATTCAAAGAAATATAACACCATAAATCCACCTCTTGAACTTAGTTGCAATGTTGACTGATAAGCTACCATACACAACACTTGTGTAGCGAGATCTCTCTATGCAAATGATGTATACACACATGATTGAAAAGGACAAATTGAAATGATTCTTACACCATATTGGAGGTAAACACATGTCTCTAATAAGTTTTTTCCACCTTAATTTGCACGAGTTTCAAGAAAATCACTGCGCTACGCAAGTTCTGGAAATCATTGTTTTTACAGTCAACTTCAAGATCATTTCCTAAGCAACTGGAGAGGATTTTGGAAAAAAACAGAGAGATTTTTGAACAAAATGAAATCAATTAAAAAACCTCTCTCATTTTTTACATAGGTTTCATAGCTTGAGATATTCAAATGAATCTTTACGGTCCATTTTTCCAGAATTTCACATTTAATGTTTTCCTATTTTAGTCGTCATTTTTGGGTGAGGATCCTGACAATATGGAGAAGAATTTTCAAAAATGGGAAGAGGTTTTTCTCAAGAATGGGTTCATATCCAAAAACGTCTCCCATTTTTGTAAAAGCTACTGTTATTCGGGTCATATGATGTTATCTTTGACCTCTATTTTCTAGCAAAATGAATATGCTATTTTTAGAAAGTAGTTTACAAATTGTCTTGTTTTTTATGTTATCAGATCCAAAATCATAGGATAACAGGGGAGTTTGACTTATCTAGCTTAGTAAGGGTGTTTTTATATATACTGGATCATTTTGAAGGTGCGAAAGGGGCGAGTTGGTAGAACTGTAGTATTTTTAATCTTCATTGAAAATTTTTGAATCTGAATGAAATGAAAATGTAGAAGTCCTGAACCTTCATGAAAAAGATTCCAGTGGTGATGAGATGATAGGTGTTTCTTATATTTTGTATGTATATCTTGTGTCCTTACTTTCATCTCATTTTTTCCTCTCTTTAAATTGATATTTAAGAGTGTAGAATTCATCTAAATGGTTCTCTAGACTCCAAGAATTTAAACTATGTGCTTTCTTCCTAACTAGGTCAAAATTCATCTATGTGGTTCTCTTATTATGTTATCTGTTGCATTTTTCCTCTTTCACCCCCTACAAAAAATTCAAAACTGAAGGTTTCATCCACCTAATTTATCCTTTATTCCTTTGAGAGGTTCTATCTACTAGACATTAGTTTCATTCACTTTCAATATTTGACTCCATAGCCCAATGGTCTTTTTCCTTTTTCCCAACCAAACCCATTTTCTACCCTATCCTCATTAATGATCTAACCATTGTACTGATTAGATAACCTGTCATTCTTGTCCGAGCTATAAAGAGAAATCCCTCTCTGGGTTGGAAAGGCTATTTTACAGCCTATAATTTGGTTTGTGGTAACCTCTGTGGCTTGCCTCCACGGCTAGGGAAATTTATGGAGTGTTAACATACTGTCGTCACTGCTGGGGAACGAAAGTTTCATTTTCTCTGGGAGAAATGACAAGGTTTATACATGATTTCTGATGGTGGACAGTGGTCAGACACAAAAAGGTTGTACATTTCCACCTGGTGACTCCAATCAAGCTTCAATGAAATTCAAGGACTCCACTGGAGGACAAGCTCTTTTGACAACAATATGAAGGGACAAAGAGTGAGGTATCAAAAGGAAAATTTCTTTCAATAAATTTTATTCATATTCATCAAGTGCCTCTTGTCTTTTCCAGAGCATGTTAAAAGTTTTTTCCTTTACCTATTGCATTCTAAAGAGGACCACAAATCTATATTTGAAAATCCTTCTTTTGAAACTATGAATATATCTTCTTCACATATTACTAATCTTGATCAAGATCCTTCATTTGAGTCATATGATGACGATAAAAAAGCTGGTGATCCTCAAGATACTAAATTTGATCTAACATCTCCTGTACATAATCGAACACCTTCCAAGATTCAGTAATGATACAAAACTTTAAAATTTCCTTCTATTCTTCATGATTTTCCTTCAAAGCATGTAAAGTATCTTCCCAAATTTGATGGAGAGCTTAAAAAAACAATGGTTTAAAAACACATTCAGGATTTTGAGTATTTTATAGATCGATTGGAAATTGAACAAGATGATGTATGTATGAGAACCTTTGCTGAATCATTACAAGGAGATGCCAAAGCATGGTTCAAATATTTGCAGGCTCAGTCGATTAGCTCGTGGGATGAATTGAGGGAAGATTTTTGTATATTTTGGGTGAGAGAAAGTCATGGGATCTACTCCTTTCATAGTTTTATTCCATGAGAAGAATGAAAGATGAAACCATCTCAAATTTCAATAGGAGGTTTTCTATTCTTTATTACAAACTACCTAAAGAATTCCAACCTCCAGAAGTTGTTTCCATGCTCCATTATGTAACAACCTTTCAATTAGACTTATCTTTTCCAATAGACTTATCAATATTGTCTGCAACAGGTGTTCAATATTGATCAGGAGCTTACAGACAATATTCAAGCATGTAAAAAGCTGCAAAATCTGATTTTGGATGAGGAATTGAAATCTTAGGAACTAGAGACTGTGCAGAATATGCAGGAGGTCGATCATGTAATAAGTTTTCTTGGAGGATGTCATGAGGATGTGATTGCAAAGAATGATGAATAGCTTGAAGAGAAAGCTACTCTCCCAATTTTTTTTGATACTGATTTAAATTTGGATCCATGTCATCATGTGAAATAAACTAATTGTTTTATGTATGCATTTGTAGACAACCATGAGTGTGAATTTGAAGATCATCCCGTAGAAGAACAAGTTGTTGCTTCAATTTTCCTATTTAATGACATTACAAAGTTTTTTGGCGAACCCAGGTATGATGAGTACAATGATGAGTATGAGGTTGAATTTTCAGAACAAGCAGTTGCACTTTCCAAATCTTAAAATGATTGTTTTCAACAATCCAAAGAAATCAGAAAATGTGCATATGACAATAATGAAGAAAATGAAGAAAGTTTTGAATCGGGTGAAAGAAATTTGGAATTGTGTTTTGATTATTTCAAACTTTTGAAGAAGAATGTTTATAATGTTTCAAATCAGAAATCCTCCAGGCATGATGTTGAATATGAAGAAAGAAGTGGACTTGCCAATGAAAATTATCTTACATTATGTTTTTCTTCCTTTGAATTGTTGAAAGTAAATCATGAGATAATAGAGGAAGCATGGAAGTCTGATTGCATTCACAGTGACATTGTTTTACATTAGCAAATTGTTATCGGTGAATAGAACCAACAACCTTCTCATACATTTAATGACCTTGTTGTTGATTACATGGAAGGTTACTTCAGTTCAAATTTGCAGCCCGTGATCAATTATCAACTTGGAAATGATTATGATGGTAAATCAACTTCAGTGGTAGATACAGATTGCTTGCCATCAGGGGTTTCATTTTACCCAACACTGTCGTATGATTCCGAAGATTTTTATTTCCAACAGTCTCAATAGATTTTTCAGCCTCTTTTTGGCAATCAATAGGTTGAATTACATGAAAACAAGGATGCAGTGGAAGGGGTGAAACATGATTGTTGTTTTATGCATGTTTTTGAGGGTCAATTTGCAATTTTGTTGGACGTGGTAAACAGTCCCAATGTTTTTAATTTTTTGAGATTTGAATTTGTAGATAAATTTTTGAATGAATTATCAGTAAACAAGATTTGGAACAAGAATGTGCAAAGAAAGAAAACAGTGGATAAGGTGATTGCATGGTTGCATTGGAATTTTTATTTCACTTGATTGGCGGTTTTTTTCAGCACTTAGGGTAGGTAGGTGTGAATAAGCTTAGCATGGTGAGCATTTCTTTCAACATTTTTCAGTTTGTATTTTCAGTTTGGGTTTGGTTCAGTTGCAGAATAAGTTGGTGGCGAAACTGATTACAGGTTGCAGGTCATAGTATATTTATTGGGAACAACCCAATATATAAGGCACTTGGTTTGTTCTTCTTTGCTACCTCACAGGGAGGATAACATCCCCATTGGAGCCAAATGTTAGTATCATTATTTTTAGGGTAGAGTTAGAGGTTTGTTAGTAGTTTGCAAAGTCATGCCTTGGAATTTTGAAGACCAATGCATTCCAAGTTGAGTCATTGAGTGTGTGTGTACCTTGAAATATTTGTGTCTCATAAAATTTTGTCAATGTCATTGGGTTATTTTCAAATAAAATCTAATTGGCATGTAGAAAAGAGAACAGGTCCCTCAAGATGAGAATGAAAGTTGAGGATGAAGATACAAGGAAGTTAGAGTTACTTGAAAAGGTGGCTTAAATTTAGGTTCATTCCTGCACCATTTTTTTTTTTTGTGGAACCCTCGAAAATACACCAGTTTTGAGTATTTTTAGAAAACTGCATTGTAGAGAGTATGCGTAGCGACCTGGTGCTACAAAAATTATGCAATCATATTGAAAGCTCATAAATACTGGGAAATGATTGGTTTTCAGCCCATAAGTCATGACCAACCTCCACATTTTTGCAGCCACCATTTGGGTGAGTTTTGAAGCGAAAACTATATGCGATGTGCAAAGCGCGCTACACAAATGATGAAGGTCACATTTACACAACGCCTCAAATCAGTTCGCTACTCAAAGATAGACCAGAACCTTGTCAATGCTCAGATACCTCCAACATTCTCCTCCAACGATTAGACCTATCCTCCACATAAAAAATAAATTACTCCACTTGCTACGCAAATACTTGAGAATGCACTACACATTCTCTATTTTTGTTCTGCAACTGCTGAAAGGTTAATACTAGTGTCTTCAAAATACCCTATAGTTGTAAGTATAAGATTTAGATTCATATGTGCCCTATGGTGAACCCTTTGACAATGGAGTAAACCTTAGCCGTTTTTCTTTCTGTGTAAATTTTACTGATAGATTTTAGCCTTTGAAACCTCCCTGCCTTTACTAGTTTCAGTGATTTATCTTACATTTGCAGCATGGCCACTGAAGGGAAAAATAAATACAATAAAGGAGGCTCAAGACCTGGTTAACCATCTTAGAGAGGAGAAAATATTATCAGAACACAACATGATGAAACATTTTAAGGAATGCAGGCCAACCATAGATAATGCTTGTGAAGTGCTTTCCAATGTCGGGTCAAAGTTGAAAATAAATGCAACCTTGTTCAGGAAAGTACAAAATTTGAAGGTACATATTTTGTAATTAAGGAAGGAAAACATATTTATTAAACAAAATATATAGACAAATGAGGAAGCCAAAAGGATATTAGAGCTATTGGTTGAAGTAGCAGAAATATGAAGGAAGGAATCTCACAATCTTGCCATTTTTTTGGGAAAAAGAGTCATTACATGTGTAATCCAAATAATGATTAAAGGAGGACGAATGTTATCGAGTTCAACATATTTCTATAAGAAACATTCTTGAAATCCTCGTGCCTCTGATTCAAAGAAAGATAACAACATAAAGCCACCTCTTGAACTTAGCTGCAATTTTGACTAATAAGTTGTCATACACAACACGTGTGGAGCGAGCTCTTGCTATGCAAATGTTGTAGACACACATGATTGAAAAGGACATCCTAAAATGATTCTTACACCATATTGGAGGTTAAAAAAAGGTCTCCAATAAGTTGTTGCCACCTTAATTTGCACGAGTTTCAAGAAAATCATTGTGTTACGCAAGTTCTGGAAATGACTTTTTTGCAGTCATCTTCAAGATCATTTCCTGAGAAACCGGAGAGGAATTTGGAAAAACCCAGAGAGGTTTTTGTCAAGAATGAGATCAATAACAAAAAGCAGTCTCATTTTTTACACAGGTTTCATAGCTTGAGAGATTCAAATGAATCTTTACGGTCCATTTTTCTAGAATTTTGCATTTATTGTTTTCCTATTTTAGTAATCATTTTTCTCCGCAAATCACGAGAATATGGAGAATAATTTTCAAAAACTGGAAGATTTTTTTCTCAAGAACGGGTTCATATCCAAAAAAATCTCCCCTTTTTGTAACAACTATTGTTATTCAGGTGATATGATGTTATATTTGACCCCTATATTCTAGCCAAATGAATTTTCTATTTTTACCAAGTAATTTCCAAATTTTCTTCTTTTTGATGTAATCAAATCCAAAATCATAAGATAGAAGGGAAGTTGGACTTCTCTAGATTAGTAAGGGTTCGTATCTATATATTGGAGCATTTTAAAGGTGCTCAGGGGGTGAGTTGGCAGAACTATAGTATTTTTTATCTTCATTGTAAATTTTTGAATCTGAATGAAATGAAAATGCAGAAGCCCTGAACCTTCATTAAAGCGATTCTAATGGTGATGAGGTGACAATGTGTTTCTTGTATTTTGTATGTATCTCTTGTGTCCTTAATTGCATCTCATTTTTTCCTCTGTTTAAATTTATATTTAAGAGTGTATAATTAATTTAAATGGTGCTCTAGACTCAAAGAATTTAAACTCTGTCCTTTCTTCCTAACTAGGTCAGAATTGATCTATATGGTGCTCTGATTCTATTATGTGTTGCCTTTTACCTCTTTCACCCCCTACAACAAATTCAAAATTGAAGGTTCATCCACCTTATTTAGCCTTTGTTCCTCTGAGAGGTTCTATCTACTAGACATTAATTTCATTCGTTTTCAATAATTAACTCTATAGCCCAACGGTCTTTTTCTTTTTTCCCAACCAAACCCCATTTTATACCCTATCCTCATTAATTATCTAGCCATTGTACTGATTAGATAACATGTCGTTCTTGACTGAGTTATAAAGAGAGAGCCATCTTTGGGTTGGAAAGGCTAGTTTCCAGCCTGTAAGTTGGTTTGTGGTTACCTCTATGGCTTGCATCCACAGCAATGGAAATTTATGGAGTGTCAACATCGATAATACAATCAATAAAGATCAAGTTAATCATACAAAAGAGATGTGAGATTATTCATTCAGTCCTATTTCAAACGTGGATTTCATTAATAAAAATATATATGGTCATTTAATTTTTGATGTAATTGATGAACTATATATTTTTATATCTTTTGGGTCATTTTTCTCTTCTATGTACTCTCTTCTAAATTTCAATTTTTTATAATCCATTAAGAGAATAAATTTGAGAATCAACCATAACTAGAGGCATGGCAAGCCAATTCA
>JASDQU011102321.1:14735-28595 GCA_032191745.1 Picea mariana | reverse complement strand
ATTGAGGTTTTGACAGGAATTCTCCCTCCGGCTCCACCTGGATCATAGACTAGTCAATTATATGATTAGAATCATGTACATATTTCTTCAATAATGAAACATGGAAAACATTATGTGCCTTTACTGTGGGAGGGAGTGCTAGCCTATAGGTTATAGGTCTCACTCTATCTAAGAATTCAAAAGGTCCATAATACCGAGGTGCCATCTTGGCACAAGCTCCCATTCTCAGGGAAATATTCCTGGGCCTAACTCTGAGATAAACATGGTCTCCTTTCTTGAACTCTCTGTGAGTTCTCTTTCTGTCGGCGTAACTCTTCTGTCTATCCTGAGAAATTTTCATATTTTGCTTTATCTGAATCACTTGTTGTTCCATTTCCTTCAGTATGTCAGGTCCGATTGTAATTCTATCCACTGGATTACTTCAGCTGATTGGAATTTTGCATTGTCTACCATAGAGGGCTTCAAAAGGGCTCATCTTCAGTGACTCTTGATAAGCGTTGTTGTAGGAAAATTCTACCAATGGCAGGTAATATTCCCACTTCTTAGGTTGATGCATTACATGCATCCTTAACATGTCTTCTAATATTTGGTTTACTCTTTCTATATGTCCATCAGTTTGGGGGTGATAGGTTGTGCTAAACAACAATTTAGTCTCAAAACTAGCCATCAAGGATTTCCAAAAGCTTGAAGTGAATTTTGTGTCTCTATTAGATACAATCTCCCTATGCATGTCGTGTAGTCTGAATATCTCCTTCATGAAGATGTTGGCAATATCTATTGCTTTGCAAGTTGATTTGACTAGAATGAAGTGAGCAGACTTACTCAATTTGTCCACCACTACCATGATGGCATCATTATTCTTGGCTGATTTTGGTAATCCGGTGATGAAATCCATGGAGATGGTTTCCCATTTCCATTATGGAATTGGTAGAGGTTGTAACAACCCTGCTTGATGCCGGTGTTCTGCCTTAACTTACTGGCATTCTAGACAGTTAGCTAAATAATCAGCTCTGTCCTTTTTCAATCCAGACCAATAATTTTTTTTTGTAGTGGCAGTAATCATTTTCTGATAACCTGGATGACCTGTATATGGTCTCTTGTGCAGTTCATCCATTATGAACCTCTTCAAGTAGTCACAACTTGGGATATACAATCTGTTTATGTAAGTCAGCAGGCCTTCATCGAGCATCTGATAACCTTCATACTTTAGCCTTGTAGGCTCTTTCCCTAGGTATGAGGTCATGGTCTTGAAGAATGCATCTGTTTCTTTTGCATTCATGACTCTTTCCCTAACATCTATTTAACAGGTGCTCACTGCTGCCAAGCGAATCATTTTCACACTTCTACTAAGTGCATAAGACACCCTATTTTCCTTTCCTTTGATGTGTTAGATTTCAAAATCAAACTCACTAAGGAGAGCCATCCACCTAGCTTATCTTGTATTCAGTTTTGGTTGATCAAACAGGTGCCTCAACCCGCAGTGGTTTGTCATAAGTATCAATATCCTACCCAAGAGTTAATGCCTCCATATTTTTAACGCATGCACTATGACAACCAACTCTAGATCATGGGTCACATAATTGATTTCATGCTGATTCAATTTTTTGTATTTGTAGCAAATTACATGTCCTTCTTGCATAAGGATTCCTCTGAGTCCTTCCTTGCATACATATGTACACACGAGGAAGTCATTATCAGGGTCTGCAATCTTCAGCATGGGCGCATGGGTCAGAAGGTATTTTAGTTCTTGAAATCTTTCTTCACATTCTGATGTCCAAGTGAATTTAACCCCCTTTTCCTGAAGGGAAGTGATTGGACAACCAATCTTGGAAAACCTTTTATGAACCTTCTATAATATCCTGCTAAGCCCATAAAGGATATGATATCAGATACATCCTTTGGGGTAGGCCATTCCATAATAGATCTGATCTTGTCAGGTTCTACTTCCACCCCTTCTTCAAAAATACCATGGCCTAAGTAATGTACTTGCTTCTGGAAAAAGTCACACTTGCTAAACTTAGCGTAGAGCTAATGCTCTCTTAGTACTTGAATTACAAGTCTAATATGTTCTTCATGATCCTCTATGTTCTTGGAGTAGATTAAGATATCATCAATGAAAACCAATACAAATATGTCTAGGAATTTTTCGAGCACATTGTTCATCAAGCACATAAAAGTGGCGAGGGCATTGGTTAATCCAAATGGGACCACCACAAATTCATAGTGACCATACCTTGTCTTGAAGGCTTTTTTGTGGATGTATTCATCCTTGATTCGGACTTGATGGTATCCAAACCTTAATTCAATCTTTGAGAAAATGGAAGCACCCCCTAATTGGTTGAACAAGTCATTGATTCTTGGTAAGGGGTACTTGTTCTTTATGGTTGTCTTATTGAGTTGTCTATAATCTATGCACAGTCGGAGTGTTCCATCTTTCTTCTTCACAAACAAGCCTGGTTATCTCCATGGAGACACACTGGGTCGGATGTATCCTTTTTTCCATCATTTTCTTTAGTTGTAGCTTGAGCTCAACTAGCTCGGGTGTACTCATCCTATAGGGCATCCTGGACACTGGCACTTCTCCTGGTGCAAGTTCTATCGAGAAGTCAAGGTCTCTTCTCGGAGGTAGACCGGGTACCTCTTCTGGAAACAGGTATCTATACTCTCTTAATATGGGGTGGTCCTCTAGCTTTGGTTTGTCATCCTCAACAGATTCCAACACCTGTATTGCATATAGAGGACATCCATTTCTGCAATACTTTTTCATTTGAAGGGTTGATATTCGTCTCACTGAGACATGCTTCTGAATCCCTTGGAGGGTTATATTTCTCCCTTATTCATTTACACATTCTAAATTTTTATGGTAATAGTCCAACTTAGTTTTATAAGTAGCCAACCAGTCCATACCAATCAACATGTCGTAAGATCCCAAGGAAGTATGTTAAGGGTCGCTTGGGTGGGAAATCCATCCACGATGAATTGACAAGCTGGTATGACCTCTTCTACTTTTATTTTGGTTCCAGTGGCTAGTTGTACCAACCATGGATTAACATGTCTAACTGGTTGCAATTTACACTTATCAACAGTCTGAGGGGCCACATAACTCAAATTAGAACCAAGGTAAATTAAAATAGAAACTAGACGGTTGGTGATCATACCTTCCATTTCCACCACTGAATCTTGGTGGTCAGCTTGTTTATTATCCAAAGATGCATAAATTTGTGGCATGCTCCTAGCCACATCATTGACTGTGGTAGCTTCTTGGATGTTGTAGACTCTCCTACTATTCTGTTGTTTGTGTGGACAATCTCTCAACAAATGTTCTTCTCCGCAACCCCAACATTTCAAGGGTTCTCTCTTTGGGTTATCAGTCTTTCCTGGGGATGATCCAAAAGGTTTATTTCCACTTTGGGAGGGAAAATTCTACTGATACACACTTCGGGTAAGAAGGATCATCCTAGAATACTTCCTATAGTTCTTAAATCTTGAGTATTTAAACCCATTCTTCTTGAATCCTGAACTATCTTCTTCTTCCAGTCCTCACGCGGTTCTGTCTAGCTCCTGAACTATTCATAACAATACCTTGCCTTTCAGATAGTGTCTTCCAAGGTCTTTGGCTCATCAAACTCAATCATGTTCCGGTAGGTCTGAGGTAACCCAGATAAATCGTTGCACTTTTACCTTTTCATCCTTTATGTAGGGTACATACCTCAGTAGCTCAAGGAATTTATTGACATATTCCTCTATGATGAGTTGTCCCAACTTGAGTTCATAGAACTCCTTAGTCTTCCCATCAAAGTATTTCTCTGACGGATACTTCTTCTTGAAGTGTTTCTCAAATTGTTTCCATGATAAGTCCTCTTCATGGGTTCCTTTCACATTCTTAAGGTCTTCCCACCAAATGGAAGTCTTTCCATTCAGGTTGAAGATGGCTTTTCGAGCCTTCAAGTTTTCAGAGTATTCATGGAATCTGAAGTACTTCTTTAAACCAAGTAGCCAAGCTTCTGCTTCTTCCCCTTTCTCAATCTCTCCATTGAAAGAGGGTGGTTTGGATTTCTTGAACTCTTCAGGGTCATGAATTTTGGAATGCTTTCGCTTCTTTCCTTTCTTCTGAGAATGTGAGCTAGTTTTGCTACTAGAAGATCCCTCAGAGTTGTTAGTTTCCTTCCCATAGGACTCTCCCGATGAGCGTCCCCTGCCTCTAGGTTGGGCCTTCATCGAGGTACTTCTCCCTGTGTGGCCACTTATGGGACCACGTTTTCGTATTTTAGGTGGACTTTGACTTCTCTTCATATGTCATTGGTCCACATGACTGGTTGCAGGTCCATGTTGCAGCTGCCTCTATATATCGGATAAGCTCTGCAAAAAGACTACATTAATTTCTGTTTGTTTTTCTTTCTCCTTTATCAATCTCTCGTTGTCGGCCTTGCAACTATGTAATTCGGCCATGAGACTCCTTATAGTTTCAGCCAGATCTGGAGGGGTCTCCACTACCTTCCTCTCGTCAGAATCTTCGTCTCTATTGTGGGAGCCATCCCCCACTTCATGGCGCATCACCATCCTTTATGCTTGTAGTTTCCCGCGATTCACTGACTGCTTGAGTGTTGAAAAAACCTTTGTTGTTAGATAACAGTCTATTAGTTCATGAACAACACATAGTTCATTTTTCTTAAATACACACAGAGTAGAAAGTTTTCATTCTTTTCTTCAGTAAGAGTTTAACCAGACTCTTTAGGAAAGAGGTAACATAGGGTGTCACCCTTAAGAGTTCTTTAAACATGGTGTTTACGCGAGTCATCCATGAGCCCAAGCAGGCCAAGTGTTGTAAGCATACTTTGATACCAATTTGTAACGCACCCGACCCCTGAGTGGATTTCCTAGGGATGGGGCATCAAAATTTCATTCTCCTTAAGTGGTCAAATCCTTCATTAGGGGTCTCTATCACATTCTGGTCATCCAGAGCATTCCAACCACAGTCTCCATGCTCAAAACCGAGCTTAGAACTGATGGATATACCTTTCCGAAGTTCTTCGGGCGTTCATTGGTTGAGGGCCAGGTGGCGTCCACGGGATCCACTTCGCACGTATTGTCTCCAGGTTCCTTTATCCACGGTGGAAGTCCATCCACCATCTGATCCCATGATTGGACTCAATATTCGTCTAACACGCAGGCCAGCAGGAGCTTCGACACTTCGATGCTTCGACGTTGAATGCCTCCTTACTGTCTACGCATGAGATCTCCCAAAGTCCCAAAGTTCCATGAAATTTCCATGTCGTTCTGACCTTTGGGCCTTTTGGTCTCTTTACAACGCTGCACTCGAACCCTCCAGAGTCTCGAAGTCCCAAACTCTCGGAGTTCCGGTCACTTCACCAACTACTTTGGCTAGGTGGCTCGTACCTAGGGCTGACACGTGGAAGGGACCAAGGGAGACACGTGTCACGTCCCAATGGGTCTATAGGGTGTGTGATACACACAAATATGCGGTGACATGTGGCACGCCAAACTTTGGTCCACATCACCCTGGGTGACATCACTATGCCACGTCACTCCGGACTAGAAGCCTTCTAACATTCCTCAGATCTCATGGTCGAGATTCAGCCACATAGATCTGTGGATCTACAACTCCTATTACTTCAGGAATTCGGCGTTCGGGAGTTTTGCGATGCAAACTCCTCTTTTATCCCGAAGTTGGTCAGCGCTGGGTTGACCATAGCCCAGACCTGACGGTTACAAAAAGTCTCAAAGTCCTCGAATCGACGACTCTCGTTACTTCGTGACTTCGACCTTCGGGGGTTTTTGTGTCACAACACCCCTATCCTCCCACAGCGGTCAACGTCGGGCTGACTACATCGTAAATCCGATGGCTAGGATAAAACCCGAAGGATCGCCATATCTACGGCCCTAGTCACTTCGTGAATTCAACCTTCGAGGGTTTTTTACGTTACAACATCCCTGTTCTCCCGAAGTGGTCAACGTTGGGCTGACTTCGTCGTAGATCCGACAGCTAGGATAGGACCTGAGGAATCCCCAAATCTACATTCCTAGTCACTTCATGAATTCGGCCTTCGGGGGTTTTGGATTCACTGCCACTCCATTTTTCTGAAGAGGGACTTCATCGAAGTACCTTTTGCGGGTCCCTTCTCCTGAATGATTGGACGGTAGGCGGGGCTCCTAATGATCTCCTCCAAATCTACAGCTCTCCTTCACTTCGTAATTTCGGCGTTCAGGGAGTTTGATGCTATAACATCTCCATTCTCCTGAAGTGGAACTCCGCCGAAGTACCCTGTGCAGGTCTCTTCTCCTGAATGATTGGATGATCGAGAAGGGGCCCCAACAGACTCCCCATATCAATGAATTACAACCTTTCATGACTCCAACATTCGGGTACTTTTGACATTTACAAAGTTTGACATCGCAGGACTTCGAGCTCCTGAAGCTCTGAAGCCATCAAGAGCTAGCTCCTTTCGGACTTAGCGCAGGGTTCCTAGACCCTGGTCATATGGATCCTTTGGTGAATCTTGGGCTATAAGCTATAATCTTAACTGAGATTTGGTTAAGTCTGTGGGTGCAATCCTAAGGTATCTTAGGCTATTGGTTTGATGGAAGCGCCTTCCTAGCTCGTAGAACTTTAAGCTCTTAAACAAGGTGGGGTAATTTTCGTGGATTTACCAAGATGGTAGCAGGACCAAGAGGCTTGCTCCGACTTTGGAACTGTGAGGTAACTCCCTGGGGAAAATACCTTCAAGGGTTAAACTAGAGCATATGGAAAACCAAGCAGAAGCATAAGTCCTCAAGGAGATAATATACATACACATCACTTGATCATTCAATACAGAGGTCAATTCTTAAATGTATACATACATGCAACCATTAATTCCCAATTCATTGCATATAGTATGAAAATACTTATCAGAACTAGATAAGGTGAAGCGACTGCTGAAAGGGGTGCTCGTTTCCACCCAACCATAGGCTCAGTCACTCCTAATAGCTTTACCACTAGCCACCCCCGAGATAGACCACGATGATTTGAGATTCAATATTTTTCTTCTGGCTCAACGAAAGTTAGGGGAGAAGGTTACTCTCCTTCTCCCATCACAGAAATAGATAGGGATGAAGGTTACTCTCCTTCTCCCGAGTCAGTCTCTATTTCCTGCTACCAGAACACACTCTTTTTCACATTTCTTCCTTGAACCCGAGAGCTCAGTCTCTCGTTTCTACACTCTTTGCAGGTCTTCCTCTGCCCAACATGCCTTCCTTTCTTTCCTTCCTCAGAAAGATTGTGTGTGGCTCAAATTCCTAGTCCGTGGTCAGGTCTGAAAGCCTTATAGATGGGTGTTCTGCCCCATCCCCTCATTAACTCTTGAGGAGGTCTTCCCACCTACCAGCCTGACTGTAATTCATTTCCTGGGTCAGAGGACTTTTCTGGTCTTGAGAAATTAAATCCAGTAAGGTACTGGTTTAGTGGAGGTTAACGCAACCATTCCTGGTCCCCTTCACTGTCTCTTTCATTACATTCGTGGTCTCTCTTAGCACACCCCCCTTCTAGTAGTCATGCAACACTTATCTATTTTCTAGTAAGTAACAAAATTTACATTGATCGACCTTTTATACGAAGGTCCATCAAATCAAACATTCACACATATTGAGTTTGCCATGGTCTCTTGGCCCATATAATTTATATTTACAAACTGGGTGAAACAAGGTGTTACACTGGAAGATAGGTAGTGATGGTAGGTGGTCGTGGGTCATACATTGCTTCATATGGGATCATTTTAGTGGTCGTATGATATGAAGTATTATACCACCATTTGGCCAAGGGGAACCATTGCACCCACTGGTGTTGCTTGTCCGAAGCAAAACACCACAATTAGGTTTCCAAATATTTGTTGACCACTTATGTTTGGCCATCTTACTTGGGGTGATAGGCGATGCTCATGTTCAGTTGGGTGCCCTACAGTTTAAAAAAATCTTGCCAAAATGTGTTGGTGAAAGTTGAATCACGATCATATACAATAGAGGTGGGCATGCCATGTAACTTAAATATATGATCAAGGAACACTTGTGCTACTAGTGCTGGTGTGAAAGAGTGGGATAATGCATATAAATTAGCATACTTGGAGAGGTGATCAACCACCACCATAATGAAGAAATAGTTCCCATCTTTCAGGAGGCCCACTATATATTCCATGGAGATGTTTGTCCACATCGAAGCTAGAATGGGTAGGGGTTGTAGAGCTCATGGATACTTGATGGTTTCACCTTTATTACGTTGGCACACCTCACATTCTGTGACAAAGTGAAGTATATCCTTCTTCATTCCTGCCCAGAAAAAAGAACGATGGGCGCGAGCATAGGTATTTTGGAAGCCCAAGTGACCTGCAATAGCTGATGAGTGCAACTCATTTAAGAGCCTCGACTTGAGTGTTGAAGAGGGTGATAGAACCATGTGACCCTTATATCGGAGAATATTGTCGTGCCAAGTGTAGTCGATGGGAGGATTAGGGATCGATAAGGATAAGGAAAAGATGGAGCCATCCTCCTCATGTTGTCTTGACAATGCATCTGCTACTATATTGTCTTTTCCCTTTTTAGATATGATTTCATATTCATACCCCAACATTTTGGTTAGTCACTTGTTTTGTTCTGGGGAGGATAAATGCTGCTCCAAAAAATACTTCAGACTATGGTGATCTATTTTGATTTGAAAATGACGTCCCAAAAGATATGGCCGCCATGTGTGCACCGCATGGAGAATGACCATCATTTCTTTTTCATATGTAGATCTGCCTAAATTATTTCCATTCAATGCTTGTCTAGTAAATGCCACAGGTCGACCATCTTGTGTGAGCACTGTGACTATACCAGTTCCATAAGAATTCGATTCCACCACAAAGGTTCTGTTGAAGTCAATATCTACTAGGACATGAGTAGTGCACATGGCCCGCTTTAAATCTGTGAAGGTTTGCTCGGCAGCAGGTTTCCAATGAAATGCATTTTTCTTAAGAAGGTCGGTCAAGGGCTTAGCAATTTTTCCATAATGGTTCACAAATTTCCTGTAATATCCTATGAGACCAAGGAAACCCCTTAGGCACTTTAAGGTCGTGGTTCGCAACCACTCTTGCATAGCTTGTATCTTTTTGGGGTCCACTTTTACCCCGTCTCGACCCACAATGTGTCCCAAGTATTCCACGTCACTAGCTCTAAAGGAACATTTGGTATTTTTGACAACCACTTGGTTGTCCTGTAGCAATTGAAGGAATTTTTCCACATGGAGAAGGTGGTTATCCCAAGTGCGGATGTAAATGAGAATGTCATCAAAGAAAACTAGGACAAACTTCCGAAGGTAAGGTTTCAATATTTTATTCATGAGACTTTGAAAGGTGGATGGGGCATTGCAAAGGCCAAAAGGCATGACCAAGAATTCATAATGTCCTTCATGAGTTCTGAAAGTAGTCTTTGGAATATCTGCCTCCTTTATACAAGTTTGGTGATAGTCGGAGCGAAGGTATAATTTGGTGAAGACACGAGAACCCTAGAGTTCATCCAACAAATCATCAATGACAGGAATGAGAAACTTATATTTGATGGTCATTTTATTCAGGGCAAGAAAATCAGGACACATGCGCCAACTACCTTATTTCTTTAAGACCATCACCATGGGGAAAGAATATGGGTTGGTACTAGGGAAAATTACCCCTACCTCTAGCAATTCTTGTACCATCTTTTCTATTTCATTTTTTTGAGCAAATGGACACCTGTAGGGACGTACATTGGGGGGTTGACTGCCCAGAAGGAGAGGGATGATATGATCATGCTCACCCCTGGAGGGCGGTAACTCCGTGGGAACCTCAAATACCTTGGGGTACTTGTCCAAGATTAGTTTTAGGCTATCAGGAACTACTGAAGAGGCCTAATCAGTGATATGGATGTCGTGAAATTGAGAAATCACACCATGGTGGCCTTTCTTCAACATTTTTTCCATCCTATGAGAGCTGATGATTTGAGGGGAGCCCGCTTGGAGACCTCGAAGGGTATAGGTGTGAGCCTCTCGAGTGAAGCTCATACATAATTCTTGATAATACATTGTGATTGGTCCTAGAGTGCGAGGCCATTCCACTCCTAGAGTGCGAGGCCATTCCACACCCAACACAATATCACAACCCCCCATGGAAATAGAGAACATGTGGGTTTTCAGATGATAATCCCCCATTTGGAGTTTGAAATTCTCACAATAGCCCCTACACTTCATTGTACCCCCATTAGCGATGAGGATTTGAAAATTAGAAACAGGGCAGACAAAACAATGGAGCTCCTCAGCAAGCCTGCGGTGAATAAAATTATGGGTGTTTCCACTATCAATCAACACCACAACTGGATTATGCTTGATATATCCCCTGATCTTCAATGTATGTGTGGTCGAAATACCTGAAAGGGCATGAAGTGATATGACTGGTTCCTCTGGTTCCACAGGGACTACACCAGAATCTTCGGTGTGAACACTTGGTTGAGCATCCTCCGGGTATGGACTTTCATCTGATGGTATGTATGCATAGGAAGATGAAGTTGATGCATCAATATGGAAGAACTTTTGTTCCCTACATTTATGTCTCGGTGAGTACTTTTCATCACAATAATAGAAAATTCCTTACTTGCGACGCTCCGCCATTTATGCTGGAGAGACCTTTTGGACCTTTAAGGTTTGTGTCGGAGCTGGGTTAGCCCCGGGGTGAGGACAATTGGGGAATACATCCTTCAAGAGTGGATCTTGAAGGATGGTCTCTACTTCTAGTGCTAATTGGCATTCCCACAACCAGGTAGTAGGATGATGCATGCTTACATGAGACTTGATGGCTTCCTTTAAGCCACTAATAAAACATTCAAGGTAAAATTCATCAGATAAGCCCTCGATTCAGGTAGCCAATTTTTCAAATGCCATGATGAAGTATGAGACTGATCTTGTTTGGCGTAGCTTAGTGAGCCTTCCAAAAAAATGTGATTCTCGATCAAAATGGGCACAAACCGCTTTAGTGAACATCATGTTCCAAGTAGGTAGTCTTGGATAACATTTCTTATGCCACTGCCACCACTACCAACATTCTTGATCCAAGTACAAAACCCCTACATGGAGTTTGTTTCATCATCCCAAATATCATGAAGGGAGAAGTATTGTTCCATTTGAGAAACCCACCCTGTTGGGTTGGATCCATCAAATTTATGCATGCCAACTTTGGGCACCTTATTCCAAGAGCGTGGAGAACCCCAAGGGGAGCAGGATGAATGATTAGGCTCATAATGGGAGGATTGAGGGTCCTCTGAATTAGGCTCAACATTATTACCCTTGAATATATGTTGCATGGCTGCATGGATGACTTCTTGTACTATTGTGCTTATGGAAGCTTGAACTTGTGTGTTGATGGAGGACAATTGTTGTTCTAGGCTGAACACCTTAGACTCCCAATCTTCTTGGCTATGAGAGTGGGTGGTCGACATTGGGGAGACTAAGGTAGCATTTTAGGGGTCAAGAAAGAGAATATGGGCCACAAAAATGATAGCTACCAGTGTGATTAGGACAAATAGAGGATTGCAATGAGATAGGTTGCAAATAAGGGTATCCCAAAAAGGTTTGGTTTTGCGGGAAAAAAAGGATTAAAAGTGAAGGGTACCATTGAGATAAGAATGAAGAGAGGAATCCAATGGACTATGTCACAAATAAGGGTGCGGTCGGGCCCATTTTTTTTTTTTTTACTCCCGTCGAGTTATACTCCTACCTAAATACTTTTGTAGTGGCTGAATTCCCAAATTCTCAATAATAAAAAAATGTCGGCAGGGAGTGTTTCTACAGCGAAAAATTTAGCAGGGGCCAAGTTGCACTGTAATAGATCAATTGTTTCCGTCCCAAGGGTTGGGGTTTGCAAGGTATCTATAGGCAAGGGTGTTCCCTGTGCTATAACTCTCTTATATATGTGTTGGGTCAAACAATAGTACTCGACCCAATATCTCAGGGCACCAACTAAGGAGGCTAGATCGTACCCTTAGTTGTACTACTCGATTACCTAGGTACTAGAGAGTATATTCCTGAGTGTTGTTCTCGGTGACACTATAGTAGTGAGGTGATGATCCAGGTGGATATCGATGGCCACCCACCTATTCTGTGGGCTCAAAAAACAGGTTTCCATCTTGGCAGTTTTTAGCCAGTTTTTCAGGTTCCAAACTTCCGAGGCTGTTTTGAGGCCATAAAGGACGTTTTTTGGGGATTTGGGGCCCAGGTGACTGCCAAAGACATTAAATTGGGTAGGTTGAAAATCCTTCTTCTCGGTTATACCTTTCCAACAATGTATCGAGTGCCCCAAATAGAGATCGTATGCAAAAGTTACGCCCCCGGGAAGTTGATGTATCAACTACCCCCATCGGGGCTCGCAAACCTTTTCGCTTTTCATATTCCGGGGTTAGGGTTTTTTATTTTAATTATGTTAAAAATTCATTTGGAGCCTCATTGTAACAATCATCTTCTTGCGAATGAGAGTAGTCGTCGCATCTCTTCTCAGAGATAAGCTGCCACCATTCTAGCGAGTCTTTCACTCCGTATTTTTACAACTCTGTACATTTTCACTCATTAATAAAAAATTGTGTATTACTGTATCTCTGTGTTTATGGTTCCATCTCTAATACATTTATGTTATATTATTGGATATCCACGATATCTCTATACATTTCTTTATTATATCTTCGCTCTCATTTCGTGCCAAAAATAATCTGGATAAGTGGTATTAGAGTAGGTTTCTCTTTATCATCTTTCTTTCAATACATGTCCCCGACGAGGTCCGAGTATAGCAAGTTGGGTCTCGAGTTTATCTCTCTTGAGGACAATTGCTCTCGCACGCCCAAGAAACCCTCCATGGTGGAAGAAAAAAAAAACGACAGAGAAGACGATTCTATTAATATGTTACTCGAGCAAGCTTTCACACGACAGAGAGAAGAAATTATGGAGAATTTTTCCCACATCCTTCAACGCCCGTTGATAGCAGCAGACACATCTTCATCAAGCGAACACTTTGGAGGCACCTTGCCTTTCAAGGTACAGGTCAATTTTGATATTCCTATATTTGAAAGTAAGATAGATGTGGATGCCCTAGACAAATGGTTAAATCTGTTAGAAGGTTATTTATTCGTTCACAATTTTTCCGACAGAGAAAATATCACCTTCACGCTCTTTAAGGCTCTCCCCCATGTCAAACATTGGTAGGAAACTTACTGGGAGAAAATTTTCATAGAAGAGTCTGAAATATATGGGGCCGAGCCCACTTGAGATTTTTTTGTGAATGCGGTAAAGGAACAATATTACCTTGTTGGCAACTATAAGGACCAGTGCATGAGATGGACCACACTGCGGCAAGAGAGGGGCCAAGTAGTGCCAGAGTTCACCAATACCTTCCATACCTTGCGCACCAAGCTGGGTATCAAAGACTCTAAGTGACATTTGGTTCTGAAATACCGCATGGCTCTACGCATATACATCCAAACTGAAATGGATTTTCTGGACATCTCATCACACGGTACTGCTTATCGATATGCTATTAAAATCGAGCAGAAATTTAAACACCAGAACAAACAGAAGTTCGGGTCTGCAAATCCGCAACAAAAAAAGTATGATAAAGACGACCCTAACAAACAACCTCTTGAAGACCAGCCCAAGCCACATGAGAAGAAGGGTCATGGAAAGACAAAGAAGGACACCGAAAAATGGCGCGATTTCCACAAAATCCCCTGGCACAACATTCATGAATGTCGCTCAAAACAGTCATTGGTGGCCAAGATCGAAGACAAGGAGTCGAACCCTGATTCATAATCTGATTGCGAAAA
>JASDQU011102321.1:0-14289 GCA_032191745.1 Picea mariana | reverse complement strand
GCGGAAGCCAGAAGAACCTCATCTCAACAAAGGTCGTCAAATAGTTGGGATTGTCGACAACACCACACCCGCAACCATACAACATCAGGTGGCTTCGCCAGGGACGAGATCTTCGTGTCAACCAGCAGTGTCGATTATTGTACGGCATCCAACCCTTCAAGGATGAGGTATTATGTGATGTTTCCCCACTGGATGTTTGAGATGTTCTCTTGGGCCAACCATATATGTGGAAACGCCATGTTGTTTATGAGTCTTGACTCCACAGTGTCATTTCTTCTCTGGGGGGTCATCTCTACAGAAAACCAGAGGTATTTATGACTACTGTTCCACCTAAACAATGTCGCAAAGTAGTATCTCATATTACAAAATTCAGCTTCTTCAAAATCTATTCAAAAGGTGAACAACAAGATACTGCAACCACTACATCCTCGGCCCAAGCACCTTCTATCCAACAGAAGCAGGTCGAAAAGACTGCAGCAAAGCGCAAAGATTCATTTTGCACACAATCATCTCAGGTATCCCAACTGGTTGAACAGATTCAACCCTACCAACAACAGGTTCGTGACAGCCTTCTAGAAACCGAACAACGTGATGTCTCTAGCAAGGTAAGCAACTCACCAAGACTCAGATTCAGCAAACACTTCCATCTCTCCCTCAAGAACTCAACGCAATGGATACCATTGCTTGATAAGGAGGGAGGACTGATATAGGTGGATATCGGTGGCCACCCACCTATTCCACGAGCACAAAAAATAGGTTTCCATCTTCGCATTTTTTCGGCAGTTTTTCGAGTTCCAAACTTCTATGGTTGTTTTGAGGTGCTAAATGATGTTTTTTGGGGATTTGGGGCACAAGTGACTGCCAAAGGTACTAACTCAAGCTATTCAAATATCGTTCTTCTCGGTCAGACCTTTCCAACGGTGTATCGATCGCCCCAAACATAGATCGTATGCAAAAGTTACGCCCCTAGGAAGTTGACGTATCAACTACAACCCACAAACCTTTTGGCTTTTCATCTTCCGGGGTTAGGGTTTTGGATTTTACTTATGTTAAAAAGGCCTTTGGAGCCTCATTGTAACAATCGTCTTCTTGCGAATGAGAGTAGTCGTCACATATCTTCTCAAAGATAAGATGCCACCATTCTAGCGAGTCTTTCACTCCGTATTTTTACAACTCTGTACATTTTTGCTCAGTAATATACAATTTTGTATTACTATATCTCTGTGTTTATGGTTTCATATTTTATACATTTTTGTTATATTATTGGATATTCACGATATCTCTATACATTTCTTTATTATATCTCTGCTCTCATTTCGTGCTGAAAATAATTCTGATTAGGCGACTGATCGGTTTATCTACAGAGGGTTTCAGGATATCTAGGTCGATCCGTATACAAGTGTTGTCTGATGCGCTACCACTCAAAGGGGTACCAACAGGGGTTATAAGGGTGGCCAAGAATGTGTGCTTAAGTACCATTTGTAGTTCCTACGTGTATGATTCCCTGACCACATATTTATGCACAGAACGACAGATCTCTGTATCTTAAAGACGTCGAAATACGTCTCTACCCTGGAAAAAAAATCCCCACAAGTTTTGCCCAGGAAGGAGCTCTGATACCACTTGCAATATACCAGATAAATTATATTATGTAGAACAAAAATATTTAACAAGCAGTAATGGAACAACAAGATTATAGTGAGAACAATACCAAAATAACACCAGAAAGAGCACCTTTACTAAAGATAACAATGTTCACTTGCCTCTTTAAGGGGGCAACCTCCAACAGAGTAGAGCTCTATTACAATAATATCAAGACAAAAATATCCAATATCTCCTACTCTTATTGATAATACATATACCTTCTAAGGAAACTTCTAGAATAAGATCTTTCTAGAAGCGAAAACTTATATTAGGTCTTCTTACATTGAATTATTCTCCTTTATTTAATAGGCTTTATTAACTAATGTCATCCTTTGTTACATAGAAAACATATCCTACTAACTAATGACCCATGAAGAGGGGTTAGGATCGGATACTAACATTGTACTAGGTCCATTGGACCTTTACCAATTCCATGAATCGATTCCAGAGATACTTGATTATCTGATCCAATATGCAAACCGATCGCACTTGAAATCTTCCTTCTGGCTCCACCTGAATCACATTCCAATCAATGACATGATTAACATAAGGTACATACTTCTTAAGCAATGACACATGGAAAACATTATGAATGCATAAGGACGCAGGATATGAAATCATATAAGTGACAGGACCAATCCTTTCAAGGATTTCAAATGGCCCACTATAGCGCACTGCTAACTTAGAACACTTCCCCAACTTCAGGGAATTGTGTCTAGCCTTCACTTTCGGAAACACGTGATCACCCACTCCAAATTTTCTATGGGTTCTGCCTTTATTTGTACAACTTTTCTGTCTATCTTGGGAAACCTTTAAATTCTATTTGATCTTTACCATCTAATCCTCCATTTACCGGAGCAAATCTGGCCCAACTACTACGTGGTTTGCTAGGTTGTTCCAACTCACTAGCGTGTTGCACTTTTTACCATAAAGTGCCTCAAATGGGCTCATCTTTAAAGATGCCTTATACCCATTGTTGTAAGAAAACTCTACCAAATGAAGGTAGTCTTCCCATTTGGATGGTTTATCCATCACATACATCCTCAACATGTCTTCAATCAATCGATTTACCCTCTCAATTTGACCATCTGACTCCTGGTGATATGTTGTGCTAAAATTTATATTTGTCCCAAATACCTTGAATAAACCTTTCCAAAAGTTCGAGGTGAACTTGGAATCTCAGTCAGACACGATTGTTAGGAACACCATGCAACTTAGTAACTTCACACATGTATATCTCAGCAATGTCGGTTTCCTTGTGCACTGACTTCACTGGAATAAAATGGACAGTTTTAGTAAGCTTGTCTACCACCACCATAATAGAATCATGTTGCTTAGTAGTCCTAGGCAACTTAGTTATGAATTCCATAGTCACAACTACCCACTTCCACTCAGTAATGGGAAAAGGTTTCAATAGACCAGCTGGATGTCTGTGCTCAACCTTGACCTTCTGACATTCGATACATCTCACAATAAAATACACAACTTCCCTTTTCATACCTAGCCAAAAGTATTGTTTCTTGACTGCAACAATTGTTGTTTGGCATCCTGGATGTCCAACGTAAGGAATCTTATGCATCTCTGACAAAATCAGGTTCTTCAACTCTTGGTCATTCGAAACATAGACTCTGCATCTATACATGAGGATCCCATCCTCTCTTAACTCATAACCTTCAAATTTTGGTTGCAACATACCTTGCTATAAAGTCACATTTATATCCATATAGCGCAGATCTAATTTGGAAACTTCCAAAAATTTGTCATGCAAATCAGTCCGGTACATGCTAATGGTTGTAGCTTGAATCTCATGCATCCTCCTGTTGAGTGCGTCAACTACCTTATTCTCTTTTCTTATGATATGCTTTATGTCGAAGTCATACTCATTGAGGAACTCTAACCACCTGCTTTGTCTGGCATTCAAACTTGGTTGTACAAACAAATATTTCATACCACAATGGTATGTTTTTAGCTCAAATCTTTTACCCATGAGATAATGCCGCCACATCTTCAAAGCATGCACTATGGCTGCCAGTTTCAAGTCATGTGTAGCATAGAGCCTTTCATGCTCTTTCAACTTCCTTGATTTGTAGCATACCACATCTTCGTTCTGACTCAAGACTCCACCAATTCCTTCCTTGCATGCATCTGCGCACACAATGAAATCTGCATCTAGATCAACAATCCTAAAAATTGGCGCACTTGTTAACAAATTATTCAAGTGCTGAAAACTTCTTGCACAATCCAGAGTCCATTCAAATCACACACCTTTATTCTGCAGGGATGTGATTGGATGCACAATATGTGAGAATCCTTCAATAAACCTTTTGTAGTACCCTGCTAGTCCCATAAAAGACCTTACTTCTACGACATTTCTTGGTGTTGGCCATTCTTCAATGGCTTTTAACTTCGTTGGGTCCAAAAATATTCCTTCTTATGAAATAATATTACCCAAGTAGTGAATCTGCCATTGATAAAATGAACACTTTCTCAGCTTTGCATAAAGTTGATGCTCCCTCAACACATGCAACACCGTCCTCAAGTGTTGCTCGTGCTCTTCCTCAAACTTTGAGTAAATAAGAATGTCATCCAAAAACACAATGAAAAACCTATCTAAGTAACTCCCGAAAACTCCATTCATTAAACACATGAAGACAACTGGTGCATTCGACAACTCAAATGGCACTACTGTAAACTCGTAATGACCATACCTTGTTCTGAAGGCAGTCTTACTCATGTCCTCCTCTTTTATTCTCACTTGGTGATATATATATCTGAGATCTATCTTTGAAAATATATGTGCGCCTTTCAACTGATCAAATAGGTTATCTATCCTTGGAAAAGGATACTTGTTCTTTATTGTTACTTTGTTCCATTGCCTAAAGTCAATACAAAGTTTCAACGTTCCATCTTTATTCTTCACGAACAAAATTGGCGCACCCCAAGGCGACACAATTGGGTGTATATATATCCCTTCTTCAGAAGCTCTTCGAGTTTCATCTGCAACTCCTTCAACTCTGGAGTACTCATCCCATACAGAGTCTTGGAAACAGGTGTTGCTCCTGACATCAGACTTATAGAGAAGTCGATATCACTTTTCGGAGGCAATCCCGATATCTCTTTAACGACATCCTCAAACTCTTTCAACATTGCACAGTCTTTCACACTTGGCACTTTATCCTTAGGTGCCTCTTCCATGTGCACTGCGAATACCTAACACCCTTTTCTGTAAATTTTCTTCAACTACAAAGCAAAAACTTCTCTGATAGTCACAGCTCTTGGAATTCCTTGACTTGATCTCAAATTTCCTTGCTCATCCAGGCAAGTAAATGCTTTATTGTAACAATCCAGGACAACATGATGTTCATCCAACCATTCCATACCAATGAGGCAATCATACGAGCCCAAAGGTATAACATTCAAATAAGCTTTTGTGCGCAGTCCATTCATCTCCAATGGACATGCCTTAACCATATCATTAATTTTCCTTTTTTCTCATGTACTTAACTACACCAACCAAGGTTTCTCAAGCTTGCTTCTCGACAGATGGAATCTTTCCACCATCTTAGGATATAGATAACTATGACTAGCTCCTGAATCAATTAAAATAGCAATAGGTTGGTCATTAATATTACCTTCCACCTCGATCATGTGCGATTGGAACTCAACCTGCTTGTTATCCAATGCGACGTAAATCCTTGGCACATTTCTACCCATGTCCTCCATTGTCGCAATTTGTTGTACACTGTGTGTAGTCCTCGCTTTATCACATATTTGAGGGCAATCTCCGCACATATGATTTCCACCACAACCCCAAGAATGCATAGGTTGCTGCCATGAATATTGTCCCACTGTTTCTGACATTCTGGGATCCTGAAGAGTCATCTATCCTTACGCAATATTTTTGAAAAATGATGGCTTAACTCCCTTCTTCCTTTGATCCACCTTACTTTTCATCTTGTCTTCCCAAGCCTTTTGGAAAGCCAGTCTTCCCCTTTTCTTTTCATAAAGACACTTAGCATGTCTTATGGTTTCTTCCAACATCTTAGGGTCATCATAATGTATCTTGTCACTGATAAATGAGGGAAACCCATTCAAATATATTTGAATCTTCACCTGTTCATCCTTGATAAAAGACACATAATTCAACAATTCTAAAAATCTTCTTTCATACTCATCAATCGTCATACTCCCAAGCTTGAGTTCAAAGAACTCCTTCATTTTCCTATCATAGTATTGTTTGATTAAGTATTTTTTTTGGAAATGCCTCTTGAACTCTCTCCAAGTCACATTCTTCTCATCAATGTGCTACACTTGCACATACTGATCCCACCACATTGATGCCTTTCCCTTTAACTGATAGACAACAATTCTCCCTTCTACCTGTGCATAATAGTTATGTAGCTGGAAGTACTTTCTCATACCCAACAACCATGTCTCTGCATCCTCATCCTTTTTATGCTCCCCGTAAAAGGTTGGAGGTTTGTTCTTATTCATTTCTCTCTGTAGCTCGTCCACCCCAGTCCTTCTCTTATGCTTTCTAATAGGAGATGGACTCGAACTACTGTGCGTTTTTCTGAAAGAATGCTTATCAATGCTTATTTCTTCTCTTTTTTTTCATCACGAGACCCGCGACTTCTTTATCTATTAGTCTCTATCTCTTTATCCATCTTATTTTCTATTATGTCCATACTTTGCATCAATTTGACATTAAATTCATCTTGTTGCGCCTTGGATCTCATAAGCCTTTTATTATCAACCTTATAGCTCTGGACACATTTTTGCAATACTTTTACAGTTTCTATCAAGTTCATGCGCTCTCCTTTGGATTATGTACCATCGACGCCCAAACCGACATACATATCTACAAATTCATCATCAAGACTATAAGTCCTCTGAGCATATTCCATGCTTTCAAACTTCTACACTGACTATGTTCCGCTCTATTCACTGAAAATTCTGCAAAATGTGCAGACAACAAGATTTGTTAAGTGGTTTCATGCAACAACTACATGAAACTTTACACCATTTTGTTAGAATCCTTCCCTTAGATTTATTGGATTATTTTATCATTTCAAACTCTAGTGCACACACCTGCGCATCACTATATTTGTGCGCATCACAACTCTATACCGCACACCAATGGTTTTCTGTGCAAACAAAACTTTGCACTGCACGACATCAATTCTTAGCGCACACATATATTCATGCTAGTCTTTGGATCATACAATTATAGTGTTGAACCAATGGCTCTGATACCAATTTGTAACGTACACAGTCTCCCATTGAGTCCCGTTACTACCTTACACATTTTTTGATACCAATTTTTAACGTACCCAGTCTCCCACTGAGTCTCGTTACCACCTTACACATGCTCTGATACCAATTTGTAACGTACCTAGTCACCCCAGTCTGGGCCACGTCACACAACCTTAACTTCAGTAGCACTAAGTCAACCAAACTGTAACATTCCTAGAATATCACTGACCAATGTTACTATAGAAGTACACTACACATAATCTACTTGAAACAAAATCCGCGCAGTATCTCTTGAAATAGCGTGTTAAGCCTGACCTTGAGTCGTGCCCCACAACTTATAAAAACATAAAAAACTCAAAACTGCATGCACCAATTGAGTGCATTGGCATTCAGATCGCACAACACAACCGTGCACACAACCATCTAGGCGTCATGCACCAACTTAGGTTTCACTGTGCACAAAATCTAATTCTCTGTCCACACACAAATCCTCAACCTCTTGATACACACATGCTACAATCCTATGCACCCGACCACTCCATCTTCTTCTTGCAATACTCAACCAATTTTACCATATTATCTTAGAAAGCAAGGCTATGATCCATTGACATTACTCATGCACAACTATAAATACATGCTATAAGCATCATACATATAGGGGCAAGCAACATTTAACAAAATAACAACAAGTACTTATATGCAACAACATACACGAATTATCCCATGACAAATATAGATAAATATACACACTGTAAACAAGACAAGCACATAAAGAACAATTATTTTTTATAAAATTCACCAACTACGACCTTGAATCAAATTTTCCTCCCAACCATAGACATTGTTTTTCTTTAAGCTTTCAACAATAGGTCACCCCCGAGTTGGGGCACAACTCCACCAGGGAAAAATGGTTTCTAACAAAAAGTTATGGTCTGAATATCAATAAAATTACTCAGTCCTAGGTGCCCACTGCTGCATCTAGCCCAAACTTTTTCATTCCCCACACACCTGTCACACCCAAGGAAGTGAGCCCCTTGCTCAACAATCCTTCGACTGCCCCACTTCCTCCCCTGGTTTACCAACAACATTCCAAACATGAAGTCTTTGAGCCCTGTGACCAATTCTCAACACCCCAGGGAACAACTCTCAACAAGACTCTCACCTGGAGAGAATGCCCACAGGTATGAAAACCACTCCACAACAACCAATATCTCACCCAGAGAGACTGCTCACAGTTTGTCCACCCGACTCTTCGACAATGAAACTCTAGATGTAGCCCCACAACTCCTTAAAAGCTTCTATGTGCAGATAAGGTAATAATAGGATTTTCCATACAATTTGACCCCCTTCTGCACATGATATCTTGCAACAACAATAATAATACCATCGTAATCATCCCCAAAATACACTAAGGCCAACAATATATATTGCATGCCTTCCTCTTGACACTTGTCACCTCCAAAAGTAGTTTTAAGCCACTTGGTGACACATTCCCTACCTTCGGGAAGTTAGGATAAAACAATATATATATGACATTATACTTCCCTGGAAATATTATAAAATATTCCCCAAGACTTAGGACTCACCCCCTTTTCCCTTTTCCGGTAGAGTACGCCCCCCATCTTTTTTCCTCTGAGTCAGCCAATGCATAATGATGCAATATTATATTAATAAACATGATTATAATTACATGGATAGGCGCACTGGCCTTTCTGTGTCCAGGTTCACCAGCCTCATAATCACACAAGCTCTCTGACCTCCATACATATCCATTCATTCCCACGCACTAACCCAAGTGCGCGTAGCATAGTCCAATGTGCGCACTCACCCAGGTGCGCACAACACAGAAGATGTGCACACCCTGTCTTTATAACAATTATCCGCGCACTTGCTTAGATGTGCACAACACCAAAACTAAGTGTCCTTGGCTCACCAGCCTATATGTACATTACATTTATACTTGGTACCAATCGGCTCACCAACCTATATATACAATTACAAAGGGTTATGGATCAGGGACATTACATAAGTGCTCTTTTTGTTTTCTCTGTATTTTATATTCCATTGTATATTAATTTAACTATGTGTTGAGTTTATAATATGTTTGTTGTTGTTATAAAATACATTAGACATTTTCCTGTAATTAATTAGCATGTTTTTGAATATTGCATGAGTTCTTGTTTGGCATGCATACTTCTTGATTAATTAAAAACGATAACAAAATTTTGGAATTGCCCAATAATACGAATTTAGAGGTACCTGAGTCAATGGGTGCGTCACAGATTAGTATCAGAGTGTCGGTTGCAGCATTTGGGTTGTATGGGATGACCTGCAGGTTGTAAGATTATTAATTGCGTAGAGGACGAGCAAGAGGGTGCTTGGGCGACTGAATGACATTTCTTGAAATTATGCATTTTTGGGAATATTAGAAAAAATTGGGAATTTTCTCGTATGGTGACATCATCATGACATGGAGGCCACATGATGGGTGACATGGCAGGGGTTATGTGGACTTCCACGGTGTCAGGTCGATTGCATAGTGGTAGACCTTGGTGGTAGAGTGGTAGACCACCGTGGAAGTGCGACTGATGGAGCGACAGTCTGATACCATTAGTGGTATTAGAGCTTGGTTGAAGCGGTTTTTGAAATGTTTGCAAACCTACGAAATGGTTGTGGGAGTGCCACGTATACCCTCGACGGTTTGGTGTTTTCATAGGATTGGTGCACCGTTATCTCCCATGTGCTTCAACCTCCGAAATCAACCTCGACTGTTGATCGTTCCCTAATCTTCGTCGTTAGATCTAGGGTGTGGACGGGTTGTGTGTTGGAGGTAAGGTGTGGAAGTGGACCCCGCCAATAGCATGGGCCACTACAGTGGTGCCATGTGGTAGCCTGATACAATGGGGTCCCATATTTAATAATACTTTATTTTATTCAAATAATGAAGAAGAACAAAGGTAAAGGTAAGGGTATGGGAGAGAGAGAAGGTGGTGTCAGAGGATGACGAGGAAGGGATAGGTGGTTGGAAGGTGACATATAATTCCCTCAGGGTGCCATGTGGACCCATGGTGCCACATCAATGGTCACACCAATAGATTGCCACATATGCAGAGAGTTGCCTACATTTAAAAAAAAATGGACTCATTTTCTTATTTTAGCCATAACTGGAGCATACTAACTCAGATTACGAGAGAATTTTATGGGTTTTGTCTGCAATGCAGAGATCTACAAAAGTGACAGTGAGGGCCATTGGCCATTTCTCTTGAATTTTACGGAAAGTTTAGAATATTGGTTTCCAAAGATTTGGGTCCAGATCAATGACTAACATTCAGAGTAAGCAGAAATTTTTGGAGAGTTTTCAGAAACATACATGAAAATACCCAGTGAAGGAATTGGATAAACTTTAAGGGGTTTCGAATGGGGACGCTGAAACATGAGAAAATCGACTATTCTAGACCACCTTTTAAGGATTTTTGGGATTTTTAGAGGAGAAAAAGTGACCTTAGATCACAAAACAGAAAAAATTTATTTACTCAATTTTTAAATACTCTTCAAGAAAAACAACTTTGGTTTAGTGAATTTTTCTAGAAGTGCACAGTTTGGGAGATAGTCAGTTCAACTAAAGTTTAGAAAAATTGTAAAAGGAAAAAAGTTGCAAATTCCATATTGTTGTAGAATCTTATTGGAACAATAGATGAAAATTTTGAAGGCTGATGCGTGTTCACCATCACAAGAATTATCATTTCCTGATACATAGGTATTCTTAGTTCTTTATCGATTTTCCTCTGTAGTTGACAGAAGTTGATCTTCCAGTAAAATTTCACCAGTGAATAAAATGTACAAATTGGGTGAAAATGGTTTTTTCAGGAATCCATAACTTTTAGCTCAAAGATTAGATTGAGACACATGAACAATCATTGAAAAGCTAATTTAGAGGAGAATAATCTTGAAATATTAGAATTTGGAGAAGTTCGATCTATAATTCTTCATGAATTGAGAAGAAAAATTACATGTAGCGTTAATAGATTTTTTTTTACAATATGCATAAGTCTAACAAATGGTTGATTGCACATTTTGCATAATTGTAGGAATAAACAAATCAATTCAAGCTCAAGATCGTAGATCAGAGACATGGAGGATGCATAGAGAGCCTATAGTCATGAGAGAGAAGCCAAAGGCCAAAATATCAGTGTGGGTAATGCTGAAACAAAATCTAATGGACATGGGAGCAGAGTGGAACCAACAAAATTGGTAGAGACTACGAGAAGTCTCAGAATGAAAGTGCAGAGTTATAGCACTGACAATGAGATGATAATGAGAGCACAGGAGGCGCAGAACCAAATAAATGTTCAAATGATGCAAATCTTAAATCAACTGCAAAGGCAGGCAAATAATGGATCAGGCTCAAGACATGAGGAATAAGGTAGACATTATGAAAGACGAGATAACTATAGAAGACCCAGTCACTCAAGAAGTGCTAGTATAACTCATAGACATCAGTCACCTCCTCACTCATCCAGGAAGTTTTATGCATATGAAAAGTCAAGAAGCAGTCTAGAAGTGTCTTCTATTAGGCATCACAAAAGAAGATATGAGTTGGATAGTTTGCAAGGAGAGCTTAGGAAGCTTAAGCTCAAAGGTGAAAAAGAAAGGGAAGATGTTGGATCCTGGTTTCTTGGAATTGGGAAATATTTTCAGTTTCACAACTACTCGTCTAACCTAGAGGCTAAGATTTCCGCATACCATTTTCATGGAAAAAATGCTATGTGGTGGGATCAGTGGAAACAAATTGAGCACATTGATGAGAGTATGATTACTTGGAAGTAGTTCAAGAAATATTTTTAGTGGGAGTATATCTCATAGCACTATTATGACAAGAAGATGCAAGATTTCTTGAACTCAGGTTGGGGAGTATGACCATGGGAGAATATGAAAAGAAGTTCTTGGTATTGTTAAAGTATGCAGGGTTTATCAAAGATGAAAAGATGAAGATACAAATGTTTTTAAGTGGACTATCATCTTTCTATAAATATAAAATTCAATATGATGAACCCATAGCTTTGACAGAGAAATAAAAAAGAGAAGTACCTGTATGAGTAAGGCAAGGGCATAAAATCTTTGCAAAAATATTGAAATGATAAGAAAATGAGAAATATGATGAGAGAAGGAAATGATTCAAACCTCCTTTCAATAGAAACAATCCTAACACATATCAACAAGATCAACCTACTAAGAATGAGTCCAAGAAAGAAGACTCCCTGGGAAAAAGGGGAGGACCACCAATTAAATGTTGAGAATGTAAAGAAGATCACATGTACAAGGATTTCCTTCACATAGAAGACAAAATAAGGACAATACAAAACATCCAAGAGGATACAACAATAGAAGACACAAGCATAAATATTCCAGGGATATATGTAGTCCTGGAAGATTGACAAACAAACCATCAATCCCATATGATTGAGGTAGAAGGTAAGATCATAAATCAACTTCTTGTTATTTTAATTGATTCAAGAGCAAGCCATAGTTACATTGATCCTAAAATAGTGGACAAATTTTACTTGAATAAAAGTAAGCTTGAAAATCATGGTTGGTTCAACTAGCCATTGGGACCAAAGAAGGATCAATGAGATTGTTAGAGGTCGTCCAATAAATCTGAATGGAGTGAATACTAATGTTGATTTGAATATCATACCATTAAGATCTTATGATATCCTAATTGGAATAGATTGGTTGGACATGCATCATGCTATCCTAAATTGTCATGACAAGACATTTACATGTCTTGATGAAGAAGGAGAACAAAACACTATGAAAGGAATTCCAAGGCCCATTTCTATAAGGGATATTTCAGCCTTACAACTGAAGAGATGTTTCAATAAATGATGTCAATTGTATGCATCTCATGTGGAAGAGTAAAAAAAGACCAAAGGGCAATATCTTGAAGATTTCTCAGTATTGCAAGAGTTTGAGGATATTTTCAAAGATAGACTTGAGATCAAGACCATATGAGAATCAAGGAATAAAACATCAGTAAGACAACTTTTAGAATCTCGTATGAGAATTATGAATTTGTAGTGGTGCCATTTGGACTGACCAATGCACCAATTGTCTTTATGTGCTTAATGAATGACATATTTAAAATTTATTTGGATATGTTTTTCATTGTGTTCTTGGACGACATACTTATCTATTCCAAGTCAACAGAAGAACAAGAGCATCACTTGAGGTTGTACTGCAAATGTCGAGGGAACCTCAACTGTATGTTAAACTAAACAAGTTCTCTTTTTACCAAGAGCAGATCCATTATTTGGGCCACATTATTTCAGAGGAAGGTATAGCAGTAGATCCAGAGAAGATTGAATCCATTAGAGGATGGACAATGCCCATGAATGTTATAAAAGTCAGATATTTCATGGGATTAGCTAGATACTACAAAAGATTTATCGCAGGATTTTCTAAAATTGTCCATCCCATCACTTATTTACAAAAAAAAAATAATTAAGTTTGAATGGACAACAAAGTGTGAAGATTTTTTTTTAATTTGTTGAAAGATTTACTTACTAGTGCACCGATTTTGAAGATTGTTGAACCAAATGAGAATTTTGTGGTATGCAAAAATGCATGCAAAGAAGGACAAATACATGCAAATAAGGACTTGGTGGAGTCCTCACTCAAAATGAACATGTCATTAGTTATGCATCCAAAAAGCTTAAAGAACATGAGAGGAATTATGCCACACATGATTTGAAGTTTGTTGCCATAATTCATGCATTGAAGATGTGGATGCATACCTCATGGGGAATAAATTTGAATTAAAAACATCTCATAGTGGTGTGAAATATCTTTTTGAACAACCAATTTTAAATGCCAAACAAACGAGATGGCTGCAATTTTTAAGTGCATATGACTTTGATATCAAGCATATCAAGGGAAAATAAAATAAAGTTGTTGATGCACTCAACAAAATGTACATATTATGCATGCTACAACCATTAGTATGCACAATTCATATTTAAATAACATAATTTTAGATGCTACTGTTACAGACCAGCATTACCTACAGGTAAAATAAAGTTTACAACAGGAAAATGTACAACATAAATTTAAAGAGTATGAGATGAAGGAAGATTGAGTACTTATGCATAAAAATAGAATTTATGTTCCTAATTCCGGAGAACTAAGGAATTTGGTATTAGAATAAATGCAAAATGTTCCATATGCTAAACATCTCGCTTACCAGAAAACAATTGCAGCAATAAGAAAGAAATAATTTTGACCAATAATGAAGAAGAATGTTGTTAATTATATTGCCAGATGTATGGAATGTCAGAGAGTGAGAGTTGAGCGTAGAAACCCAACAAGTTTACTACAACCATTCCAACTCTA